>CM038141.1:269092177-269302621 GCA_021437245.1 Aegilops speltoides
TGTACTACAATTACAATCACAATTACAATCATAATCATCATAGGCTAGCTTCTAGGGTTTAGCCTCTACGATCTCGTGGTAGATCTACTCTTGTACTACTCATATCGTCAATATTAATCAAGCAGGAAGTAGGGTTTTACCTCCATCGAGAGGGCCCGAACCTGGGTAAACATTGTGCCCCTTGCTTCCTGTTACCCTCAGCCTAAGACGCACAGATCGGGACCCCCTACCCGAGATCTGCCGGTTTTGACACCGACATTGGTGCTTTCATTGAGAGTTCCTCTGTGTCATCGCTGCAAGGCTTGATGGCGCCTTCAATCGTCGGCAACACGGTCCAGGGCGAGACTTTTCTCCCCGGACAGATCTTCGTGTTCGGCGGCTTCGCACTGCGGGCTAATTCGCTTGGCCATCTGGAGCAGATCGATAGCTACGCCCCTGTCCACCAGATCAGGTTCGGAAACCTGGACTACACGGCGGACATTCGCGGAGACTTGATCTTCGACGGATTCGAGCCTATGCCAGGAGCACCGGACAGTCACGATGAGCACGGCTTAGACCTGTTGTCGGACAATGCTCGGGATATCACCCCTGCAGTAGCCCCGGACCTAAATCCGGAGCAGGCTGCGTTGCCTAAGGACGGAGGGATGGACCCCGCCCCGCAGGCCGCACACTCATCGGCGATGGAGCCAACCACAGGCCTCACCTCGGAGGAAGCCTATGACTCCGGACCCCTGGACTCGTATCCGGTTGTGGGTTCCAGTCCGTGCGCTCCTGAGCCTGCCGAGCCTGGTTGGGCTCCGGTAATGGAGTTTACCGCTGCGGATATCTTCCAGCACTCGCCCTTTGGCGACATGCTGAACTCATTAAAGTCTCTCTCTTTGGCAGGAAGCTCTTGGCCGAACTATGTCCGGCTCGAGTGGGAAGCAGGCGACGAAGGAATTCGTTGCCCACCCACCACCCACTTCATTGCCACGGTGGATGATCTAACCGACGTGCTTGACTTTGGCTCCGAAGACATCGACGGGATGGACGACGATGTAGGAGAAGAACATGAACCACCACTCACTGGGCGGTGGACAGCCACCTCTTCCTATGGTATATATATGGTGGACACTCCGAAGGAAACCAATGGCGATGAGGCAATGGAGGATAACCCCTCAGGTAGAAAAACAAAGCATGGGCGTCGTCGACGCCGCTCCAAGCCCCGCCACAGCAATACCGGCCCAAGAGACGAAAACAATCCGGATGGTGCTGAAGAAGAATACAACCCTGATCAGCCCGCCGAAAGCGGCCGAGCAGAAGATGAGCAGGTCAGCCTGCATTTAACAAAGCGACGGACGGATATCCGGAGAAGGACAACTACATGCCCCCCTCCGAAGATGAGATTAGCCTCAGCGATGATGAGTTCGGCGTGCCTGAGGATCTCGTGGAGCAGGAGCGCTTCAAGTGTCGGCTTATGGCCACTGCGAGGAGCCTGAAAAAGAAGCAGCAGCAACTTCAAGCTGATCAAGACCTGCTCACAGATAGATGGACTGAAGTCCTGGCAGCCGAGGAATATGGACTCGAGCGCCATACGGCTGACCGGCCACCTCGTGGCCGGGATAAAACGGCGTATCAGCCCGAATACCAGCCCGCACCCCCACGCCAATACACTATGGCCCGGGGCAATAGGCAGGACCTGCAAGATACACTGGAAAACAAAGCAGGACAGCCAAGATCGATCTACGGATCGCGGGGGTGCGCCCATACGCGTGATGACGACCGCCACGCCGGATACACTATCAGCAAGTCCGGCCGGGCCGAACACAGCCACTCAGAGCAATTCGAACTGCGGAGCCACATAGCCCGGCACAGAGGCGCCGCACACCCCCACTGCTTCACTGACGAAGTGATGGATCATGAATTCCCTGAAGGGTTCAAACCCGTAAACATCGAATCATACAATGGCACAACAGACCCCACAGTATGGATTGAAGATTTCCTTCTCCACATTCACATGGCCCGCGGAGATGATCTACACGCCATCAAGTATCTTCCCCTTAAGCTCAAAGGACCCGTCCGGCACTGGCTAAACAGCCTGCCAGCAAATTCCATTGGCAATTGGGAAAACCTGGAAGACGCATTCCTCGACAACTTCTAGGGCACATATGTGCGACCACCGGACGCCGATGACTTGAGCCACATTACTCAACAGCCCGGAGAGTCAGCCAGGAAATTCTGGACTTGGTTCCTAACTAAAAAGAACCAAATAGTCGACTGTCCGGATGCCGCCCTGGCGGCTTTTAAGCATAATATCCGTGACGAGTGGCTCGCCCGACACCTCGGCCAGGAAAAACCCAAGTCCATGGCAGCTCTCACAACACTAATGACCCGCTTTTGCATGGGCGAGGACAGCTGGTTGGCTCGCAGTAGCACTACGCCACACTCTGGCACTTCGAATGTCCGCGACAACAACGGCAAGCCATGATGCAATATACATAAGCGACAGAACAACGACAACAACACTGAAGACACGACAGTCAACGCCGGATTTAGCGGATCCAAGCCCGATCAGTGGAAGAAGCCGTTCAAAAGAAACAATCGGGACCGCCCGGCTCGGACCAGATATCGAGCGCTGTGCAAATTCATGGCACCCCGGACAAGCCAACCAACCACACCAACAGAGACTGCTGGGTGTTCAAACAGGCCGACAAAATAAACGCCGAAAACAAGGACAAGGGGCTGCACAGGGATGATGACGAAGAGCCCCGGCGTCCTAACACGGGGGACAGAAGAAATCCCCCCCAGGTGAAAACGGTCAACATGATCTACGCCACTCACATTCCCAAGCGGGAACGGAAGCGAGCATTACAGGACGTCTATGCGATGGAGCCAGTCGCCCCTAAATTGAACCCATGGTCAGCTTGTCCGATCACCTTTGATCGTAGGGATCACCCTACTAGCATCCGTCACGGCGGCTCGGCCGCATTGGTCCTAGACCCAATCATCGACGGATTCCACCTCATGCGAGTCCTCATGGACGGTGGCAGCAGCCTGAACCTGCTTTATCAGGACACAGTGCACAAAATGGGCGTCGACCCTTCAAGGATCAAGCCCACCAAAACCACTTTTAAAGGTGTGATTCCTGGAGTAGAGGCCCGTTGCACGGGCTCTATAACATTGGAAGTGGTCTTCGGATCTCCGGATAACTTCCGAAGCAAAGAGTTAATCTTCAATATCGTCCCCTTCCGCAGTGGTTACCACGCACTGCTCGGACGAACCGCATTTGCTAGATTCAATGAGGTACCATACTATGCGTACCTCAACCTCAAGATGCCAGGACCACGCAGGGTCATAACAGTCAACGGAAACATGGACCGCTCTCTCCGAACAGAAGAGCATACTGCAGCCCTCGCGGCGGAAGTACAATGCGGCCTCCTCCGACAAACCAATCCGGCGACAACAACTTCGAGCACCGTCAAGCGAGTCCGGAGCACCTCGCAACAGGATTGTAGGATCGGAAGTATGTCTAGAGGGGGGGTGATTAGACTACTTGACAACTTAAAAATTTAGCCTTTGATTAGGACAAGTTTTTAGCAAGTTCACAATGATGAGCAAGTCAAGTATCACCCTACACATGCAATTCTAGAGTAGTGGCAGCGGAAAGTAAATTGCACATGTAGTAAATAAGAGGTGGAGAAGAGCAAACGCAATTTGGAGACACGGAGATTTTTCTCGTGGTTCCGATAGGTGGTGCTATCGTCAATCCACGCTGATGGAGACTTCAACCCACGGAGGGTAACGGCTGCGAGAGTCCACGGAGGGCTCTACCCACGAAGGGTCCACGAAGAAGCAACCTTGTCTATGCCATCATGGCCTCGCCCACGGAGGACTAGCCTTACTCGGGTAGATCTTCATGAAGTAGGCGATCTCCTTGCCCTTACAAACTTCTTGGTTCAACTCCACATCTTGACGGAGGCTCCCAAGCGACACCTAACCAATCTAGGAGGCACCACCTCCAAAAGGTAATAGATGGTGTTGGTGATGATGAACTCCTTGCTCTTGTGCTTCAAATGATATCTCCCCAACACTCAACTCTCCTCACTGATTTGGCTGTGGTGGAGGAAGGGATTGAGTGGAAAGCAACTTGGGAAGGCTAGAAATCAAGTTTCATATGGTGGGAGTGGAGCAACTTGATCTCAACACAAGGGTAGGTAGTTTTCTTCTCGAAATGTAAGGTAGGAGTGGTAGTTCTTTCGATGGCTCTCTCCACTAATGAAGAGGAGGTGGAGGGTATTTATAGCCTCCACACAAAATCCAACTGCTACACACATTTGACCAATCTCGGTCGGACCGAAGTTGACAACTCGGTGAGACCGAAAGTTCAAATCTTGTGAACGTTGGGATTTTCGGTGGGACCGAAAATACAATCTCGGTTAGTCCGATTCTTCCAAAGTCTAGGGTTTGCCAATCTTGGTGGGACCGACTTTCTCACCTCGGTGACACCGATTTGAGTACAGAAGGTTACAGAAGGTTGGCAACACCAATTTCGGTAAGACCGAGTTTGGAATCGGAAAATCCGAAATTTCTAGGGTTTGGGTATATGGCTGAGGTGGTTCATCTCGGTGTGACTGAGTTTATGGAATCGGTGGGACCGAGATTACTTATGAGTTTATGTTGGAATGAAAGATTGCTGATAGTTTGAGAGATAAATCATTAAGCACTTTGAGCAACCAGATCATCATCATAACCTCATCCCCTTTTAATAGTATTGGCTTTCCTATGGACTCAATGTGATCTTGGATCACTAAACCAAAAATGGAGTCTTGAGCTTTTGCCAATGTTTTCCTTAGCATTTTGAGGGGTCCACATCATCACCATTGCCATACCCATATCAATGAACTTTCTGAAATATCCTCAAGAAACAATTAGTTCAATGATATATATGTTGTTATTAATTACCAAAACCACCCGGGGATTAGTTGCACTTTCAATCTCCCCCTTTTTGGTAATTGATGACAACATATAGATCAAAGCTTCGACAAACGATATAATCAATGAATAACATCGTCGCTTTGAGAAGTATGTGATAAGCAAGAGCTCCCCCTAAATTTGTGCATTATTTAAGATCTGCGTTTGAATGCAAATGCACAATCGATTAGGATCATGGGTCACTCTTCCATGTCACATACATCTTGGTGGAGCGCACAAAATGATAAGAATGAATAACATGCACCCAATCACCAAGACATGAGTAAATGATCATACAAGATATGGATAGAATATGATAAGCATTAAGCACACATTAAGCATAGTATGATCAAGCACTCATCAAGGATAGAGCAAATGTAGTATCAAACACACGAAATGTCTTGAAGAACTCAAAAGTATCTCAAGGAAAAACCGCAAACGAAAGAGCAAAAACGAGCACTCTCTCTCTCGAAGTCCTATGATCTATACAATTTCTCCCCCTTTGGCAACAAGTTACCAAAAGTTCGAAGGTATAGAGCTAATCGTCACTAGGGACTCTGCGGGCGGCTCTGTCTGCGTCGATGGAGTGGAGATAGCTGCATCTGCAAAGGCTTCGCCAAGTCTGTGGAGCTGGAGGAGTAGACACTGGAGCTGGAGCCGAACCGATGGAGCTGTAGGAGGTGCTGATGTTGTAGCCACGGGTCATCCTTCGAATTGCAAATGATCTGGGCTTTGTGGGCACTTCAGCAGCAGGCTGCTCATAGTCATCTGGACTAGATCATCTTCCATCTCCTTCATGAGCTCTGCCTTCTCCCTCTTGGCTTCCTCAATGTCCGCCTCAAGCTTGTTGACGGTGACTGCACTTCATCCACTTGACATCCAGAGCATGAAACTTATCTTCAACTATCCTCTCAAGACTCTCCCGAGATCGCACTATGCTGGCCAGCGTAGTTCAATTCTCTCGAGTGGCTTCAAGAAGTTGTTCTCCAACGCTCTTGGGCTTTTTCTTCTTCTTTGCTGCTTCCTTCTCAGCTTTAGCTTGTTTGGCAGCTTCAGACTTAGCGTGTCCTTCAACAGATGTGGGAGCATCCTCACCATCACAACTTCATTATCTTCATGTTCAGGCTGCAGTGGCAAGTGGGGTCTATCCAATGTAGGTGTCCGTGCCAAACTTGGCATTGATGAGCATCCGAATGTGCGGAGCAAACCCACATGACCTCTTACGTCTGCTCATTGTCCTCTTGATAGTCTCTACTATCGTGTCCATCACCTTAAAAGGTGTCTTCGATCCGAATATGCAGCATGTTGATAGAATAGCCTCTTATCATGCGATGGTCTCTCGACTTGGGCATCAAAGTATGCCTCGAAATGGTGTTAGTGGTTGGGAGACCTGCTCAAGATGATAAACTGATCCAAGCTTCCATATCTCAACATCCTTGTCCGGTACCTCATTGTACATGTTCTTCATAGACTCGTGATTCTTCTTTGGAATGCCATAAACATCTACATCATCATCTCTTGATATTTGGAGCATTCAAAGAACGCTCTCCATTCTTCAACAGTTGAAGAGAATCTACGCCTTCATCATCCACACAATTCTGCCATCCGGATAGAAATGTCTTTGTGGCATAGAACGCATGATCATCTCATCATTCCATGTCACAATTTCGACCAACAAACTCAGCAACTCCACATGCAAAGTGAAGCTCTCATGCACATGTGGGAAGTAGTCTCTGTGCTCTTCACTTCCGATGTATTCCCGATCTACATATCTCGTGTCAAGAATAATTGGCTTCTTGTCCATGAGCACTGCCTCATAGAAATCTTGTTGCTCTCTCGTGTGGAACCTTGAGTCAACAATGTCCTTCTCCGGTGGCATATGGATCAACTTGCCTCCATAGCTCGAGACCTTTGTCCTTCCTTTCCTTCATATTTTCAGCTCGAGGATGAGCATCATTATGAACTGGAAGTTTCGTCGAGCTTGAAAAAACATGTGCCTCTTCATCGATTCAGCAGGTGGCACATTGTCCTTCTTCTTCTCTGAAGCGGAATATTTCTTCTTGTTTTCTTTGGCTTGGCAGCAGGTTTGGCTTGGGCTGCCTTTGCTGGAGCTGATGGCTTAGATTTAGTGGGTGCTCCTGCCTCGATGGCATCTCCCATCAACTTGGGCTTCGAGGAGGTGGGGTGCTTCCTCATCGAATCATCATCGCCTTCATCATGAACTAGCCTCGCCCTCTTGGAAGTTTTCTTGATCTTGCTGGAGGTTTCTTCTTCCATGCTCAGCTTCTTTGCAATCTGTGGACTTCTTCACCTTGCTGGTGCCTTTCTTTGTCTGTTGCCTTTGATAGTCCTTGGCAACCACTTTCCTCTTAGGTTTGGAAGTGATCTCCTCCTCAAGAACAAAGTCGAATCCTCCTCATCGTAATCCTCTTCTTCCTGCCCCGTGGCGCAGGAGGCAATCCACTTGGGGTGCTCCTCTCTCCATCATCGAAAAACTGCTTGCTTCAGACTTGTGACCGCCTGGAATCTCAACCGGTGATTCGGACTGTTCGCTGTCACTTGCATCGCATATGACCGACAACCCGTGAATAGAATAGGTATAGGCAGAATAGAAGAGTTATCACAAACTACAGAGGATTTTGCAAAATAAATGAGTTCAACCTTCAGTTTTAAGTTTTCACAGAATGCATTTCGGTCTGACCGAGTCTAAAAATTCGGTGAATCCGAAGTGTCTAAACAGACCATTCACACCACTTTCGGTTGGACCGAAATGGGTTTCGGTCTAGCCGAGACCACTAGGGTTTCACTGAGTCCTCATTTCGGTCTTACCGATTTGCACAACTCGGTTTAACCGAAAAGTGCAGTGCAATGGCCAGAGGCCATATCGGTCAGTCCGAGAATGTAGAATCGGTCACACCGAGATGTGTTCGGCGGAAACCTAACCCTAAAATTTTCACTCGAATTTTGTTCTAAGATCTAATCTGCTGGATAGGAAGATTTCAAACTTGGCAAGAAACTAGGCAAAACCTATCGTGCATTGAATCGAGGTTGAAGCACGAGAGGATGAAACTCACCCAACTTGGTGAAGTTTCACTACGGCGCAACGGCGCGATGAGATTGACCGCTGACGGCGATGGAGACCAGCGCGAGGGCGCACAAAGCGACGGCGGAGACAATCCAAGACCACGGCGACGGCAAATAAGGGTTTGGGGCGAGACGCTTTGAAGGAATAATCAACGCTACGCTGCCCTCGGTATATATACCTTTCAACAGTCGGTGGGACCGAGTTGAAAACTTCGGTGGCACCGAGATGGTTAATCGCAAGCGATTACACACATCGGTCACGCCGAGATTTGCAACTCGGTTTCACCGAGGTGAAAACCCAGATCAATCCAAATGATTTCGGTCTGTCCGATTTGAGTATATTGGTTTGACCGAAAGTACTTAGAAGGTTTTGGAAGTTAAGCTTTTGACGGATCGGTGGCTCCGAGTGCTCCTCACTCGGTCTGTCCGAAAAAGTCTTGTTCAAAGTTTGTGATATAAGCATGAATAGAGTTTGAGACAAGAAAGCATAGATAGCTAGGGGAGGAACTTAGGCATTCTTGTCCATCCATTTGGTCAAAAAGAAAAATCCAAAAGACCAAAGCAACAAATGGATGTCCTCGAATGGATTAAATCATGCATCCAACATGCTCACACAATAAGGTAGCAAATGAAATATGTGTCAAACATGCACAAACAAAACTCTAGCAACTAGCACACAATTTGGCGATGACTAGGTCATCTATATATGAGTATATTGACTTAGGAGTCAAATGAGAACATTTGATCATAGGTCATACTCATCGCTTAAGCACAAGTGGGGTTACCACTTTTACATAAAGCATTAATGTGTTCACATCATTTGAAGATGCTTTAGCTCAATTCTTTAGAGCAAAGCTCCCCTTGATGTGAGAACCCTTTAAAGGGTCAAACTAACCTTGGGTTGTCGTTGAAGACTTCATGTAGATGTTGAAGATGTGGATGCTCAATGTTGATGAAGATCATCAAGAGTTGGGAGCAATCCTTTGGATTCGGGCACTTTCAATACCTACATGGGTTAGTCCCACAAGGAACAAACAAGGATATCCATGGACATGGATTGAAGTACACAATAGATGATGTCCATGAAAGCAATGATTACCTTGTCCCTTGACTTACCAACATGAGGGTTTGTGACTCCATGAACTAGTGCAAGATGTGGAAGTTGATTGCACAAGTTCTTTGCCAAAATGAATGTGAGTGAAGTATGTTGGCTGAGTCACCCTCAAGAACACTCTAGTTCTTCTTCTTCGGGATCCACATCATCTTGATGGGAATCCTTGGGGTAGTAGTTGAGCTTGTCGAAGTAGAACTTGAAGTTTCCTTGGGAACCCACTTGACCATGGCCTTGGGTGCTTCAATGAATGCATCAATCTCCTCTTGAAGCTTGTCCTTGCCTTTCAGCTTGTGGTCTTGTGGTGGAAGGTCATCTTGAGCTTGTTCCACATTGGAAGAAGTAGGATCATACTTCTCCTTTTGAGAAACAAACTTTGGAGTGGGATATTGACCTTCTTCCCATTCAACACCTTCGGCGTTGAACTTTCGCTCAAAACCAATTCCTTGATTCTTCCGTGTCTTCCTTGCTTGCGAACAATTTCTCAAAGCTCTTGCTTCCGCAAGACTCTTGTAGACACCTTTCTCTATAATCCCTTTCAATAAACTATTTTCTTGCTCAAGTGAAACTTGGCTTGAAACATTGTTAGTGGAATCAAGAGAACTACTAGAAGCAACAATATTTGATTTAGCATGATTATTGTTACTACTAGATGAAGAATTTTTCTTATGCTTGTCATGCTTAGTTTTAATAGGTGGCAAGAAATTAGACAAGAGAAGTCGTTTGGCAAGATATGAAGAACTCTTCTTTGAAGATCGCCATTGATAGCTTTTAGAAACTCATGTTCTTGCTCTAGATTGAGCTTCTCGCGTAGCTTCTCATGAGATCTTAGGAGCTCTCTATGATCTTCTTGAGTTGTTTCATGAGCTAACTTAAGAGTGTTTAGTTCTTTAGTTAGACGCTCAATCTCCTTCATAGCATTGTCATTCGACTCTTCTCGACTATAAAGACTACTAGCATGTTCATCATTACTAGGCTCACTAGATTTATCATGTAAAAGCTCATCTTCACCAAGCAAGTCATCCTCATCACTATCAAAGTCAATAAATTCAGGGTGTGATACCTTAGGGCCTTTTGCCATGAAGCATCTTCCAATTCCCTCATTTGGTGAATCAAACAAGTCATAGGAGTTGGAGTTGGAGGACATGAGAGCAAGACCGGCAACACCTTCATCTTGACTATATTCGGAGTTGGAGTGATAGCTTCTTTCGGAGTGATTGTCGGAGTCGGAGCCGGAAAACCATTCACCAACATGAGCTTGATGTTTTCTTCTTGTGTAGCTCCTTGATGACTTGTCTTTCCTTTCCGAATCCTTGCTTCTCCGAGAGGACCTTCGTTCATAACGATCATCTCTACTCCTCTCTTTTCGAGGCGACTCTTCTCTTGAGCTTCTTCTTCTTGGAGATTCTTCTCTTCTCTTGTGGGGAGTCGAACACTCATTTGAGTAGTGTCCGGGTCTTCCACAATTGTAGCAGTTTCGATCACGACTAGAAGATCTCTTTTCATCATATGATCTAGACTTTGAGCATCTTTCCTTGCTTCTACTCTTGTAGAATTTGTTGAAGTTCTTCACCATTAGGCTTATCTCTTCATTGGAAACTAGCTTGTCACTTGAGGATGTGGGAGCTTCAACTGTAGCTTTGTAAGCACCACTTGACTTGTTGTGAAGCTCTTCCTTATCTTTAAGTGTCATCTCATGAGCAACAATTCTTCCAATGACTTCGGTAGGCTTGAGATCTTTGTAGTTTGGCATCATTTGGATCAAAGTGCACACGGTGTCATACTTTCCATCCAAAGCTCTGAGAATCTTCTTGATGATGAATCGGTCGGTCATTTCTTCGCTTCCTAAGCCTGCCATCTCATTTGTGATGAGAGCAAGCCTAGAGTACATTTCAGCGACTCCTTCACCTTCCTTCATCTTGAACTTGTCAAGTTGACCTTGAAGAACATCTAGCTTTGATTCCTTCACGGACTCGGTACCTTCGTGCATTTCACCAAAGTATCCCAAATCTCCTTTGCATTCTCAAGACGGCTGATCTTGTTGAACTCCTCGACACAAAGCATTGAAGAGAATGTCACAAGCTTGAGCATTGTTCAGAACATCCGCAACTCATCCGCAGAGCTTCGCGATCCGGAACTTTTCCTTCCTCAAGAACTCACCTTGCAAGCCAACACAAATAATGCCCCATGCGTGGTTATGTCCAAGAATATGCATTTTCATTTTATGCTTCCAACTAGCAAAGTTTGAACCATCAAAGTAAGGACCTCTATGAAAATTACCCTCACTAGACGCCATACTCTCCTAGGTTGTGAAACCAAGCTTATGGAGTCCAATGCAATGGAAACCAATCCAATGGAGACCAAAGCTCTGATACCACTTGTAGGATCGGAAGTATGTCTAGAGGGGGGGTGATTAGACTACTTGACAACTTAAAAATTTAGCCTTTGATTAGGACAAGTTTTTAGCAAGTTCACAATGATGAGCAAGTCAAGTATCACCCTACACATGCAATTCTAGAGTAGTGGCAGCGGAAAGTAAATTGCACATGTAGTAAATAAGAGGTGGAGAAGAGCAAACGCAATTTGGAGACACGGAGATTTTTCTCGTGGTTCCGATAGGTGGTGCTATCGTCAATCCACGTTGATGGAGACTTCAACCCACGGAGGGTAACGGCTGCGAGAGTCCACGGAGGGCTCCACCCACGAAGGGTCCACGAAGAAGCAACCTTGTCTATGCCATCATGGCCTACGCCCACGGAGGACTAGCCTTACTCGGGTAGATCTTCACGAAGTAGGCGATCTCCTTGCCCTTACAAACTTCTTGGTTCAACTCCACATCTTGACGGAGGCTCCCAAGCGACACCTAACCAATCTAGGAGGCACCACCTCCAAAAGGTAATAGATGGTGTTGGTGATGATGAACTCCTTGCTCTTGTGCTTCAAATGATAATCTCCCCAACACTCAACTCTCCTCACCGATTTGGCTGTGGTGGAGGAAGGATTGAGTGGAAAGCAACTTGGGAAGGCTAGAAATCAAGTTTCATATGGTGGGAGTGGAGCAACTTGATCTCAACACAAGGGTAGGTAGTTTTCTTCTCGAAATGTAAGGTAGGAGTGGTAGTTCTTTCGATGGCTCTCTCCACGAATGAAGAGGAGGTGGAGGGTATTTATAGCCTCCACACAAAATCCAACCGTTACACACATTTGACCAATCTCGGTCGGACGAAGTTGACAACTCGGTGAGACCGAAAGTTCAAATCTTGTGAACGTTGGGATTTTCGTGGGACCGAAAATACAATCTCGGTTAGTCCGATTCTTCCAAAGTCTAGGGTTTGCCAATCTCGGTGGGACCGACTTTCTCACCTCGGTGACACCGATTTGAGTACGTATGTTCTGAAGGTTGGCAACACCAATTTCGTAAGACCGAGTTTGGAATTGGAAAATCCGAAATTTCTAGGGTTTGGGTATATGGTGAGGTGGTTCATCTCGGTGTGACTGAGTTTATGGAATCGGTGGGACCGAGATTACTTATGAGTTTATGTTGGAATGAAAGATTGCTGATAGTTTGAGAGATAAATCATTAAGCACTTTGAGCAACCAGATCATCATCATAACCTCATCCCCTTTAATAGTATTGGCTTTCCTATGGACTCAATGTGATCTTGGATCACTAAACCAAAATGGAGTCTTGAGCTTTTGCCAATGTTTTCCTTAGCATTTTGAGGGGTCCACATCATCAGTCATTGCCATACCCATATCACTGAACTTTCTGAAATATCCTCAAGAAACAATTAGTTCAATGATATATATGTTGTTATTAATTACCAAAACCACCCGGGGATTAGTTGCACTTTCAAGGATCATCAGGCACGCCAAGAGCGCAACTAGCAGTCCGACCTCCGCTCAAGCCCCATTAAAGCAGCATTCGTGCCACGCGTACACAATTACACATTCAAAATACCATGGGCATAGGCAGAGGCGCAACAATGACTAAGTCAACAGCGCGGTATAACCGCTGCATCCCTTCATAACCAATCCTTCTTATTTTTCAGGACATTGCTTTAGTGCAGCCTCTTCAGAAGAGTCGGATTATCGGACTTACATAGGAGAGAAAACCAAGGAGGCAACAGGCTTTGCGCACAAAAGGAAATACCCAGGTGGAATCTGTTCACGATCGTTATACCTGTTTTACATACCTACATGCAGCCTGCCCTTGGATAGGACATGTTAAATAGTCCTATTTACTTCTGCTTAATGCTATTGTTGTAAAGATACGCTTAAACGTATTATCCATCAATGGGAAACAATATATAGCGTCAGCTTATTATTCATATTTGGCGCATATTTCTTGCAAATGTTTATTTAATATCGCATCCGTACACCTTGGTACGATTAGTTTGCCAGGGGCTTCATATGGCGCCTCATAATAAGACAAAGCAAGTCCGAACACTTTCATCAGTGCGGCACCCCGAACTTATAGCACTATATGCATCAGCTCCGAATCACGTCTTGGGTCAATAGTTGGGTTTGCCCGGCTCCCTTGTTTTGGTACCTTACATTCTCATTATATCGGCTAAGGTAGCGCAGGAGAACTATCTGCGATTGTGTCCCGTTCTTCCTGGACGAGCACCTCAAGAGAGAAAGCCAAAACCGACCGCATGATGCGGCGAGAGTTGGTCGCTGTTCGAGAGGTCTTAAAATCCTTAAAGATTTTTTCCGCTTTAGGCGAGGAATCGGCTTCGTCCGATCTAGGCGTGTATAGCGCCCCAATTCAGCCTTCCGAATTCTAGGGGCTTTGCCGAAATTTAAAATTGTAGACTTCTATGGCTAAATGAAATTTATAAAGCCGCATAGTCCGATTGCCTTGTTCGCTGCGCCGGATACCTCCTTAAGGGACCAAAATTTTGGATAAAGAGTATCCGGGTTTTTCCAGGAACACCCCGGTACTAGTTACGTGGGGGCGGAAGCTGACGACTGGCATACTTTCAGAATTCTATAAACAGCCGCACAAAAGGTAATATTTTAAATCAAACAGTGCTACATAGCACAAGTAACTTCGTCTTTATATTACAACCGTGACAGAGGTACATTTATTCAAAGATTTTGTCCTTGGTACATTCATCGGCCACGAGACGAGCGCCCTTCATAACGCCATCGTAATACTTCTCGGGATAGCGATGCGCTTTGCCCTCCGGCGGCCCGTCCTTCACCAGCTTCTCCGCATCCAGCTTGCCCCAATGCACCTTCGCACGGGCAAAGGCACGGCGGGCGCCCTCAATGCAAACGGATCGCTTGATAACTTCAAGCCGCGGACAGGCATTCACCATCCGCTTGATCAGGCTGAAGTAGCTAGTGGGCATGGGCTCACCAGGCCACATCCAGACTATGAAATCTTTCATAGCCACTTTGGCCGCCATGTGGAGTTCGACCAACTGCTCCAGTTGGTCACTCAGAGGCATTGGGTGTTCGGCCCCAGCATACTGGGACCAGAACAGCTTCTCCGTGGAGCTCCCCTCCTCGGCATGGTAGAACTCCGCGGTGTCTGAGACGCTGTGTGGCAGATCTGTGAATGCCCCTCGAGAGCTCCGAATTCGGGTAAGTAAAAGAAACGCCTCCTCCACATGTTTGCTTTGCATAAAGAATGTCTTACCCGCCACTATCTTCTTGGCCGCCTGGATTTCCTGCTGTTCGGCCTCGGCCTTGGCATCTCTCATACTCGCAAGGGCCTTCGCGAGCTCGGCCTCTTTCATCTTCAGATCATGCTCCACGGACTCGAACTTCTTGCCGAGGTCCCGGAGCTCTTGCTGTACCTCGCCCACTCTACCATCTTGCTTTTCGCTCTCCTTGCATTCCAAGGCCGCCTTATCTTCGGCCTCGGACAACGCTTTCTTCAGGGACGCCACTTCGGTGGTGGCCCCTGTTACACAGTCACGACGCTTCGTTGTTAGACTAAACCAATTTTATCTATCCTTCATTGTATGAGAACGGGGAATTACTTACCTTTGTTCTCTTCGAGCTGCCTCTTCGTGAGGTCTAGCTCGCTCATGCCGCTCCAGTCCCGCTCGTCCAAAGAACCTCGGTTGTCGCGGACAGCAGCGGCAAGCAGCACAGCCTACTTACTCACATGCACACTTATTATTAGACTCCTGCGGATTATAATTGACCCTCCGTTTGGCTTTTCTTTCCGAACACCAAACAGACTATCAGGGGCTACTACCTATCGGGTGGTAATTTCACACGTTTTTATTACTTACCTCAAAGCCTGTTAGGAGGCTGGTACATGATTCGGTCAGTCCGCTCTTGGCGGACAGAACCTTCTGAATCACCGCACTCATAAGAGTACGGTGCTCGTCATCCATGGAAGCGCCGCGAAGCGCTTCCAGCAGACTATCCGACGCCTCTAGCGTGACGAAAGTCATCGGCACGGACGGCTCACCCTCCCTAGCGAGGGGCCGCCTGCCCGCATCCGGGGCCATCGAAGGCTCCGGCACAGTATCCGGATGAGAGTCCGGGTTGCCGCGGCTCTCATCGGCACGATCCGCGGGGATCTTAAACCCCGCGTGTCCGGCATCTGGAATTCCGCCTTCGGGCGTCTCCAGAGTCACCTCCCCCTACTCTGGGAACCTTTGGGACAACACCTCCGTGTCGTCCGCAGGTTGAGGAGTAGTGGCCGTCGGGAGTGAGTTCATCGCCGAATCACTCAAGGATCCATCCGAAGACGATACCTCGGGATGGGCCCTGGCCGGACTGCATACATGTCCGGCATTATAACAATACTATGAAGCAATGACGCACTAAAAGCACAACAGAGTGCGGAGACTTACGATCTCGCCAGGGGCTTCCCCCTAGGCAGCCACCCCTCCTTGCTGTGAGCGGCCGTGGCGGAGTAGTCCGGAAGGGACACCTTTCCCTTCTTGGACGTCCCAGCCTCCCCCTCCGGGGCGGCTTTCCTCTTTTTCTCCTCCCTAGTGCGGGGAGGTAGAGTTTCTTCTTGCTTCCCCCCGCCTCCACGGGAGGAATCTGTCTCGTCGTCGTCGGACGACGTGGGTATGACGGCCTTGCACCGAGGGCCTTTCCCGGCCCCCGGTCTGCCTTCTCAGGCCTTCCATCCTCTCCGGACGGGGCGGCCCCTTCTTCTTCCTCCCCTTCAGGGGAGGAGTTTGCCTCATCGTCTTCGGATGAGGCTTCCGGTACAATCTTACGCCGGAGACCTTTCCTGGTCCCCGGGGCCTTCTTTTCGTCCTTCTTCTCCGGTGCCTTGTAGGGCGCCGGGACTAGCATCTCCGTCAGGAGAGCATCGACTGGGCCTTCTCGGCAAGGAGTCGATACGACACCCGCCTCCGCCTTCCACATAATCCTGATTAAATATGCACAATTGCTTAAGACTCCCCCACAAATATACTGGGAAGAACTGAATCCAGTGGTAGTCAGAAAATTCAGCGGACTAGGAGGCCGCTAGGCATGAAGCACACGGTCCTCGGATGTGGGAGGAGGTACTTCGGAGGCCTTGAACAGCGCCTTCCATGCATCTTTATGCATCATGTCGTAGAGCCTCCGAAGCGTCTGGTGTTCGGCCGGGACGAACTCCCACAGATTGAATGCCCGCCTTTGGCATGGAAGAATTCGGCGGACGAGCATGACCTGGATCACATTGACAAGCTTGATGTTCTTGTCCTTCATGCTCTTGATGCAGTTTTGGAGCCCGGTCAGCTCAGAGGTTCGCCTGTGCCAGCCCTTCTTTTCCTGTGAGGTGAGCCGCATGGGGTTCCGGATCGAACTCGGGGCCAGCCTGGATTGGCACCGCTGCTCGGTGATATAGAACCACCCCGATTGCCACCCTTTCACAGTCTCCGCAAAGGATCCATCAAGCCAGGTGACGTTAGGCATCTTGCCCACCATGTCCCCTCCGCACTCCGCTTGTTGTCCGCTCACGATCTTCGGCTTCACGCAGAAGATTTGCAACCACAGGCCGAAGTGAGGCCTGATGCAGAGGAAGGCCTCGCATACGACGATGAACGCCGAGATGTTGAGGACGAAGTTTGGGGCTAGATCATGGAAATCTAGCCTGTAGTAGAACATGAGCCCGCAGACGAAGGGATTAAGTGGAAACCCTAGTCCACGGACGAAGTGGGCGAGAAACACGACCCTCTCGTGGGGTCCCGGGGTCGGAATGACCTGCCCGTCGTCTGGTAGCCGGTGCGCTATGTCTGCGGCCAAGTATCCGGCCGCCCGAAGATTCACGATATGCCTCTCCTTCACGGTGGAAGCCACCCACTTGCCTCCTGCTCCGGACATATTTGGCTGTGCAGAGAAGACTTGGGCTAGGGCGCTGGAGCTCGAGGGGGCAAGAGTGGGCAAAGGAGGAAGAAGGCGTGGGTAAAAATGGGGAACTCTTATCCCTTTATAGAGGTGACGAAAGCGGTGCGCCTCCCCACTTGCCCATTGAGAATCGCTTACTTCCCAAGCGCCACGATTGATGGCGTGGTGGGATTACCCATACACGTATTGATGAGAATCCCATGATAAGGGGACATGATCTCTGCTTTGACAAGACGTGTCAAGGAAACCGCCTCGCAATAGGCGCTGTGGCTGGTTGTGGGAAAACGGTTCGAATAATGACCCGACCGTAATGACATGTCATGTTGTCTATAAAAAGTTGTCAGCAGATTGCATTTGTGAAATATCATTCTCTCTACGGTGGTATGTGAAGATCATTTTGCAGATCCGGACACGGTCTACGTGTTTGATAATTACTTTGGAGTATTCAGAGAAGGAACCCGCCTTGCAATGCCGAAGACAGGACTGCGCGCCGGACTCATTGTCATTGAAGCCTGGTTCAGGGGCTACTGAGAGAGTCCTGGATTAGGGGGTATCCGGACATCCGGACTGTATGCATCGTCCGGACTATTGAAGCATGAAGATACGAGACTCAAGACTCCGTCCCATGTCCGGATGGGACTCTCCTTTGCGTGGAAGGCAAGCTTGGCGATCCGGATATAATATTTTCTTCCTTGTAACCGTCTCCATGTAAACCCTAGCCCTCTTCGGTGTCTATATTAACCAGAGAGGTTGGTCCTTAGAAGGCCAATCACAATTACAATCATAATCATCATAGGCTAGCTTCTAGGGTTTAGCTTCTACAATCTCGTGGTAGATCTACTCTTGTACTACTCATATCGTCAATATTAATCAAGCATGAAGTAGGGTTTTACCTCCATCGAGAGGGCCCAAACCTGGGTAAACATTGTGTCCCTTGATTCCTGTTACCCTCAGCCTAAGACGCACAGATCGGGACCCCTACCCGAGATCAGGACACAGTGCACCAGATAGGTATTGATCGCTCGAGGATCAAACCCACTAAAAACATCTTCTCAAGATATCGTACCAGGTGTAAAGGCCAGTTTTACAGGCCCACCACCCTGGAGGTTGCTTCGGATCACCAAAAAAATCACCATGCCGAAGAATAAGTCTTCGACATTGTCCCCTTATACAGTAACTATTACGTACTGCCGGGACGAACCGCGTTGGCTCGATTCAACGCGGTACCACACCATGCCAAGCCCACGTGACATAGTTACGGGCAAGGCCGAACTCCACCCCGACAGTAGAAAGTATACCGCCATTGAGGTAGCGATTTGTGCCTTTCTATCGAACCTCGATTCGACAGTCAACCCCCCGGACACCAACAAAGGAGTTCGAGCTACTTTATGGCATGATAGCCCGGCTCGACCAAGTTCCAATCAAGCACTCCGGCATAAGCTAGGGAGGGCCCTGTGGTTCAACCACCCTATGACACACAAATGTCTCTAAGCATTTTCTTTACAGGCTCACTTTTGCGCAGAACAGGACTGGCGACATGGAATCAGCTTGGATGCACAAAGAGGGAATACACAAATATTCCCCAAGAAGACAATCCGGATACACCTCGGATCCGCACACAACTTCCTCCCGCCCGGTCGCAACAGGTTCCGCCAGCATACCTCCTTTTATAGCATAAGCCGTACTCATATGCATAGACGTGTCACTCCACTACAACATGTAGAGTTATATGACACTTACCGGCCGTCATTTCTCATTGACGCCTTTTTCGTCATAACGGCACCCACACATAATGTCATGCCCTACTACGCCAGGGGCTTCATTGTACCCATAATATGGCAACAAAGTCCGGCCACCTTCTCGGTCGCTTGGCACCCCGAACTTATAGCACTATATGCATCAGCTCCGAATCATGTCTTGGGTCATTAGTTGGGTTTGCCCGGCTCCCATGTTTTGGTACCTTATGTTCCGCTCCATCGGCTAAGGTAGCGCTGGGAGAACTACTGCTATTGTGTCCTGGTTCTTCCGGACGAGCACCTTAGTAGAGAAAGCCGAAAACTGACTGTCATGATACGGCGAGAGCTGGTCAGCTGTTCAAGAGGTTGTCTTTAAGGATTTATTCCGCATAATGCCATAACAAATGCAGAGTGCGACGGATTGGTCTTCCGGTCAGGTGCTATTAGAGCCCCTCGTACGGTCTTCCGAACACCAGGGGCTGCGCCTACCATACTCGAATTCCTATGGCTAAGTGAGAGTGATAAAGCCCTATAGTATGATTGCCTGGTTCGCTGTGCTGAACACCTCCTTCAAGGACCCAAAAATAGGATAAAGAGTGTTCAGGTTTGTCCCGAACACCCCCGTACTTTCTACGTGGGGCAGAAGCCGACGACTGGCCAACTCTTAGGATTCATATATATCAAACGACCGCACAGGAAGAAAAACTTTTATATGACAGGTAATAAATAATAAAAGTGCCAGCGTTCCGCATTACAAAGGACAACATGACTGTCTTCAGGGAAATATAATGTCTTTGGTACATTGCTCCACCACAAGGCGGGCTGCTTTCAGGACAGCATCATAATATAATTCGGGCTTGCGGTGCTCCTTACCCTCCGGCGGTCCCTCAGTCATCAGCTTGTCAGCATCAGCTTCCCCCAGTGCACTTTCGCATGGGCAAATGCCATTCGTGCACCTTCTATACAGACCGACCGCTTAATGACTTCGAGCCGAGGGCAAGCACCAACAATCCGCTTCACGAGCCCAAAGTAACTGCTTGGAATTGGCTCAGCGGGCCACAACCAGACAACTAAGTCCTTCATGGCTAGTTCGGCCGCCTGGTGCAGTTCGATCAGCTGCTTCAACTGATCGACAAATGGCACCGGAATTTTTCGCCAAATACTACGACCAGAAATGCTTTTCCATAGCCTTCTTCTCCTCAGCCCGGTAGAATTGAGCAGCATCAGATATGCTACGTGGCAGGTCCGCAAACGCCCCTGGAGAAATAAGAATACAATTTGTTACTTTGAATTTCTCCTGATGCTACATAAAAACCGCTTTAAATAAAAAAAGCCTTACTAGCCGCAATCCTCCTCGCCTCCTGAATGTCCTTCAGAGCACCTCGGGCTTCCTGCCGAACATCATTTGCGGCTTGGAGAGCTTGGGCAAGTTTGGACTCTTTCCCTGCTAGACTCTGCTCCAAAGTCTCGCTTTTCTTCACGGCCTCCTGGAGCTCTCGTTCAGCTTCAATGACCCTGGCCTCGTGCCTCTTGCAAAGAGCCTGCTCCACGGTGGCCTTCTTGTCGGCTTCGGCCACAACTTTTTTTAGCGCCTCAATTTCGACATTTGCTCCTAGAGCACACAATATAAATAATTTCATCAGGCACAACTACTCATTTGTGCTAAACTTATCAAGGTTTCGACATACCTTGCTTGTCCTACAACTGCTTCTTCGCTCGGCCAAGTTCTTCTTCGGCCCGCTCCAGACTCTGCTTTAGTCCGGACACTTCCGTAGTATGAGAGGCGGTCGTCGCTACAGACGCCTGTTTATAAACAAAGAGATATATGTCATTAACTGAGTCTCCTGCGAAGCGGAAATTTGATCCCCTCCCCGGTTCTCTCTTTCACCGGACAGTGCATCAGGGGCTACTATCCATACTATGACAATCTTCAAAGGTTACTAAACATACCTCAAAGCCTTTTATAAGGCTGATGCAGGATTCATTCAGTCCTCTCTCAGCGGACTGAATCTTTTCAATCACCGCACCCATAAGTGCGCGATGTTCATCAACGACGGAAACACTCTTTAGCGCTGTCGATAAGTTGTCCTGTAGCTCTGGTTGGACAGAGGTTGCTGGCGGAGCAGGCTCGCCTCCTTCCGTCAAGAGGGGCTGCCTACCTGATCCTGGAGCCTTAAAGGTCTCCGGGACCGTGTCCGGCTGCGGGCCGAATCTAAGATCGCCCCCGCCGTCGACACTCATGGGAACCGTGGCTCCCGTGTATCCGGCCCCAGAGGTGTGCCCTCCTTGGTTTGGGTCCTGCTGGGACGACACCTCGGTGTCACGCCCAGGCTTCGGGGAAGGGGCCTTCGGAGGCGTCTCGCTCTTCAGGGCATCTCAGCTCAGCGAATACTCCGATGAGGACTGTTCGGCGTGAGACCTCGCTGGGCTACACAAAGTATGGCGCAAGTTAAAATATTACACCTTAGTGATCCTGGGCGCATGGGCGTGTTTGGATTTTGTTTACTCATGATTTTACCAGGGGCTGGTGAGGGAGTCCTAGATTAGGGGGTATCCGGACAGCCGGACTATATACTTTGTCCGGACTGTTGGAGCGTGAAGATACAAGACTCAAGACTCTGCCCCGTGTCCGGATGGGACTCTCCTTTGCGTGGAAGACAAGCTTGGCGATCTGGATATTATATATTTCCTTCCTTGTAACCGACTCCGTGTAAACCCTAGCCCCCTCCGGTGTCTATATAAACCGTAGGGTTTAGTCCTTAGAGGGACGATCACAATCATAATCATCATAGGCTAGCTTCTAGGGTTTAGCCTCTACGATCTCGTGGTAGATCAACTCTTGTACTACTCATATCATCAATATCAATCAAGCAGGAGGTACGGTTTTACCTCCATCGAGAGGGCCCAGACCTGGGTAAATATTGTGTCCCTTGCCTCCTGTTACCATTAGCCAAAGACGCACAGATCGGGACCCCCTACCCGAGATCCGCCGGTTTTGACACCGACATTGGTGCTTTCATTGAGAGTTCCTCTGTGTTGTCGCTGCAAGGCTTGATGGCTCCTCCAATCATCAACAACGACACGGTCCAGGGTGAGACTTTTCTCCCCGGACAGATCTTCACGTTCGGTGGCTTCACATTGCGGGCTAATTCGCTTGGCCATCTGGAGCAGATCGGCAGCTACGCCCCTGGCCACCAGGACAGGTTCGGAAACTTGAACTACACAGCCGATATCCGCGAAGACTTGATCTTCAACGGATTCGGGCCTGTGCCGGGAGCGCCGGACCGGCACAACGAGCACGGCCTAGACCTGCTGGCGGACAATGCTCAGGATATCGCCCCTGCAGGAGCCCCGAACCTAAATCAGGAGCAGATTGCGTCGTCCGAGGATGGGTGGATGGACCCTGCCCCAGAGGCCGCACACTCATCGGCGGTACAGCCGAACACAGACTTCACCCTCAAGGAAGCTGTGACACCGGACCACCGGACTCGTATCCAGCTAGGTTCCAATCCGCGCCCTCCAAGCCCGCCAATCTGGTTGGGCTCCGATAATGGAGTTCACCATGCGGATATCTTCCAAAGACTCCCCTTAGCAACATGTCAACTCCTTAAAATCCCTCTCTTTGTCGAGACTCTCGCCAAACTATGTCCAGTGGAATGGGAAGCGGCGATTTGGAATTCGCTGCTTCACCCACCACCCACTTCATAGCCACTGTCGACGATGTATCGTACATGCTTGACTTCGACTCTGATGATACCGACGGTATGGACGTCGGCGCAGGAGACAATTCAGAATCACTGGGGCGCTGGACTGCCACCTTGTCATACGATATATACATGGTGGATACGCATAAGGAAGATGACGGCGACAATCCGGAAGATAAAACCCCCAGGCAAAGCCAAAATGACGGCGCAGATGCCGCTCCAAGTCCAGCAACAGTAAAAATAGTGATAAGAGCGCTAGAAAGATCGACACCCCAGTTAACTCCGAAGGCAACAACGACCATATGGAGCCAGCAATGGAGCAGGATGAGCAGGTCACACCGAACACAGCTCGGAGCAGACGCCCGATCACAATGATCCCGAGGGACGAATTCATCAAACCGCCCCGGGACAAGAACACAGTCCGGATGACGATGCATTCATCATCCCGGAAACACGCTTGGAACGAGATAACCTCCACAGAAGGCTTATGGCCACTGCGAGAAGTCTAAAGAAGGTATAACGGCTAAAGGCCGCACGTGCAACGCAATTGCGGATGGAATAAAGTTCTAGACATCGAAGAAAAGTACGGCGACGATCGCCATACAAAGAGCTATCCAAAACGCAAGCTGCTGCCAGAATTCGACGACGAGGCCGTTCCACCAAAGAACAACACGGCCAGGAGGCCGGACAAACCACTTCATAACCGCAACAGAGCAGCTACCGACGCCGCACACGATATACGCGAGCTCCTGAAAAAGCCGACGCGGCTAGGTCCATCTATGGATCTAAAGGACACAATTCGGCGCAGAACTATGGTCACCAAAACGACCACACCGATCGGATACCAGTTCGGAATCACCACCGGACACAACAACAACCGACGGCATGCCACAACACGTCCAGATACAGAGGGGCTGCTCACCCCCTGTGCTTCACCTAAGAGGTACTGGACCATGAATTTCCATAGGGTTTTAAACCTGTGAACATAGAGGCATACGACGGAACGACATACCCAGGGGTCTGGATCGAGGATTTTATCCTGCATATACACATGGCTCGTGGGGACGACCTCCATGCCATCAAATACCTTCCCCTCAAGTTGAAGGGACCAACTCGACACTGATTGAAAAGCCTCCCCGAAAGCTCAATCGAAAGTTGGGAGGAACTCGAGGACGCTTTTGGGGCCAATTTTCAAGGGACCTATGTCCGGCCTCCGGATGCGGACGATTTAAGTTACATAATCCAACAGCCCGGAGAGTCCGCCCACAAGCTTTGGAACATATTCTTCACTAAGAAGAATCAAATTGTCGATTGTCCGGATGCCGAAGCCTTAGCAGCCTTCAAACACAGCATCCGGGGCGAGTGGCTCGCCAGACACCTCGGCCAAGAAAAGCCGAGAACAATGGCAGCCTTAACAAGCCTTATGACCCGCTTTTGCGCAGGTGAAGATAGCTGGTTGGCCCGTAAAGGCACTAGCGACTCAAGTACATCCAAAATCAGGGATGGCAACGGGAAGCCACGACGCAATAAAAACAAATGGCAAAACAAGGAAGAGAGTCTGGACAACACAATGGTCAACGCCGAATTCAGGGGCTCTCGACCCGGTCAACAAAAGAAGCCATTTAAAGGCTGCAAAGAGGGACCATCCGGCCTAAACAAAGTCCTGGATAGACTATGCCAAATTCATGGCACCCCCGACAAACCTGCGAACCACACTCACAGAGAGTGCTGGGTCTTCAAGTAGGCCGGCAAATTAAATGCCAAACACAAGGGAAGAGAAACACCAAGTGAAGACGAGGATGAGCCTCGCCAGCCGAACACTGGGGGACAGAAAAAATTCCCACCAGAGCTAAAAATAGTAAACATGATCCACGCGACTCACACATCCACGAGAAGGCACGAATGCGCGCTCAGAGACGCATACACTATAGAGCCCGTCGTACCCAAACCTAACCACTGGCCGGCTTGTCCGATCACTTTCGATCACACGGACTGCCTAACTAGTATTCGATGCGGAGGATCAGATGCCTTGGTGCTCGACCCAATAATCGACGGATACCATCTTACTCACGTCCTCATGGACGGCGGCAGTAGTCTCAATTCAATATAGCAGGACACTGTCCGCAGGATGGGGATAGACCCATCCAGAATCAGCCAAAGCAACACCACCTTTGAAGGGGTGATACCAGGCGTTGAAGCCCACGGCAGGGGCTCCATCATACTGGAGGTAACATTTGGTTCCCCCGGCAACTCCAGAAGCGAAAAACTACTCTTCACCATCGCCCCCCTCCAAAGCGGCTATCAAGCATTGCTCGGGAGAACGGCATTCACCCGCTTCAACGCAGTACCGCATTATGCCTACCTTACACTCAAGATGCCCGGTCCACGTGGCGTCATCACCGTTAAGGGAAACACAGAGCGCTCTTCACGTGCGGAGGAATACACAACGGCTCCAGCGGCCGGACTCTAAGCGACCTCTAATACCAAAAAGCATGACTGGTCGCTAAGACCACGGACACGGTTAGACGAGTCCGGCAGCCCGGATAAAACTGAGCTAGGGCGCCATATATGTAATTCCATAGAGGACACCAGGGGCTATAGATATTTAATAAAGCCCCGCCGTTGGCTTGACCTCATTAACAGGCCAATGTCTTACACTTTTACTATCCATCGCACACTCATGTTATGCTGTTCTACATGATTTTTTCTCTTTACAGACACCATTCGTGCGATACCCTTCCAGGACACGGCACAACGGAGACAAAGGCGCAGACATGCAGCAGGGGCCCGCTCAAAGGTTTCTCTTTAGATTAAGCCCCTGTGTAAACCTTTTTATTGCCTCTTGTTGTTTATACATCCCATGGGTACTACACCCACAGAGGATACTGCCGTTATTGGCATTTTGCCACGACAGACTAATGCACATACCTGGAAATACAGGGTTCATAATGAAGGGTGTTACTCAGCCCAGTATATGTTACAAAGTCCGAATACCTTCGGGAGTGTTCGGCATCGCGAGTTTGGCCATATATGCATCAGCTCCAAATCATGTCTTTCGTCAAATGTTGGGTTTGCCCGGCTCGTGGGTTTGCCGCCTTACGTTCTGTTCTTATCGGCTAAGGCGGCCAAAGGAGAACTACTGCGACTGTGCCCTGGTTATCCCGGATGAGCACCTCAGTAGAGAAAGCCGAAAACTGACTGTCATGATATAGCGAGAGACTGTTCAACCACTCGAAGACCTATCAGAATCTTTAGGACTCCCCCGCATTAACGAAGGACCGTTTCCGGTCATGTACACACGCGCCCATATTCGGATGCATGCGAAGGTACAAGGGGCTACATAGTAGCCCCACCGTCAAACTCCTATGGCTAAGTGAAAGTGTTACAGCTATATAGTCCGGTTGCCTAGTTCGGCGTGCGATCACCTCCTTAATGGACCAAGACGTTGGATCAAGTGTGATTACGCATATTTTTCGCGAACACCCCCGCATTGTATGCGTGGGGGCTGAAGCCAACGACTGCTAACTTTCAGATTGCACATATACATAAAAATGGCCGCATAGGAGGCACAATAATACTTTCGGGCAAAAAGTATAAATATAGCCTCATAATCAAAATAACATTGTCTTTACAATAAACACAATTTGTCACTCGAACATGACATTCTTCGAGCACTGAGCCTCTATTAAACGAGCACCTTCTGTTACCTGCTCCAAGTAGTGCTCGGCCGGATCTTGGCCTCCCGCCGGATTCTGGGTCGCAACGATGGTGGCCTCCATATCTGTCCAATATGCTTTAACGTGGGCAAGAGCCATCCGTGCACCCTCTATACACACCGACCTCCTCATGGCATCGATCCGTGATACGGCCCCAAGAAATTGTTGCACTAAACCAAAATAACTGTCCGGCTTAGGCTCCTTCGGCCAAAGATGGTCTATTACATACCACATTGCAAGACCGAACAACCTATGAAGCTCAGCCACAGCAGCCATCTTCTCAGTCAACGGCAATGGGCGCACGGGAGCATTGAATTGTGACCAGAATAGGTTCTCCACTTCTTTATCACCTTGATCCTCGAAAAACTTAGCCGCATCAGTCGTACTCTTCGCCAAGTCCGCATATGCATCTGCAGGGCTCCAGCGTCGATCCAGGGGAGCATACTTCGGATCTAAAAACTTCATCCGCAATAAGTAAGGGTTTCCAGCCGCGATTTCTCCGGCCAGACGAAGCTCTTCCCGCGCATCCCTGCTTTCAGACCGTGTCTCCTTGGCCGTATCAAGTGCCTTCTTCAGGTCAGCCAAGTTCACCTGATTCTCCTTCTCAAGGAGCTCATACCGGCAGGCAACATTTTTCAGCTCCACAACCATTTCGGCTATTTTGTCTTTGCTTCGGCGATGAGCAGCCTGTTCAGCTCTCAACTCTTCGGTTGCCTTTAGGGCAGCCGCATTGCTAGCCCGAGCTTGTTCCTTGGCCTACGCAAGTTCCACCCTGAGGGCTTCCATGGCAGCAGCACCATCTGCAGTCCACACATATCAAATCACTATTATACTCATTTCAATTTTTCATACAAATAATAAGGAAAGCAGAGCACATACCTTGTGACTCGTTAAGCCGCTCGTTCACCAGCGTGATATTTGCATCAATAGCTCCAATCTGCCTCCTTAGTTCGGCAACTTCAACCGACCGGTCGGCTGCAGGATCCTTAGACACATGTGCATATATACAGCACAATCATTACTTACACAATATGATCCTCCGTTTGCCGCCTAGGGTGGGCAACCAGAGTCTCAGGGGCTACTACCCATATGGAGCACACCTAGCGCGTGCCTCACAGCCAAAAAATTATGTATTTTTCATTACATACCTCAAAGCCTCTGAGCAGGCTCGTAAATGCTTCATGCAAACCACTTGTGGCGGATGAAATCTTCTTGAGCACCGTGCTCATTAATGAACGGTGCTCCTCCGAGAGAGTAGCTTGCCCCAGAAGGCCCGTTAGTGTGTCCGCCCGGACACCGACCTGTGTCGGACCCTTCTCATTGCCCCCCCGTGGGAGCCGAACGCTCTGGGCTCAGGGCGTCCGAAGGATTAGCTTCTGGCTTCGGTAGATCCGGACTCCTCCGTGACGACACCTTGGGGTCGCCCGTTGTTGGGGAACATAGTAATTTCAAAAAATTTCCTACGCACACGCAAGATCATGGTGATTGTCGGTGTCAAAACCGGCGGATCTCGGGTAGGGGGTCCCGAACTGTGCGTCTAGGCGGATGGTAACAGGAGACGAGGGACACAATGTTTTACCCAGGTTCGGGCCCTCACGATGGAGGTAAAACCCTACTCCTGCTTGATTGATATTGATGATATGGGTAGTACAAGAGTGGATCTACCACGAGATCAAGGAGGCTAAACCCTAGAAGCTAGCCTATGGTATGATTGTTGTAATGGTTGTTCGTCCTACGGACTAAAACCCTCCGGTTTATATAGACACCGGAGAGGGCTAGGGTTACACAGAGTCGGTTACAATGGTAGGAGATCTACATATCCGTATTGCCAAGCTTGCCTTCCACGCCAAGGAAAGTCCCATCCGGACACGGGACGAAGTCTTCAATCTTGTATCTTCATAGTCTTGGAGTCCGGCCGATGATGATAGTCCGGCTATCCGGACACCCCCTAGTCTAGGACTCCCTCAGTAGCCCAAACCAGGCTTCAATGATGACGAGTCCAACGCGTGTATTGTCTTCGGCGTTGCAAGGCGGGTTCTCCTTCAAATTCCATGTGTTTGCCGAATAGTGTCCGACTCCCTTACAAATGTTGCGCTCCTTGGCTTCCACGCCCAATAATGGCCCTCTTCCACGCGTCGCACGAATGCGAAAAGCCAGAGTACATTTATGTTTTACCCCCTAGCTGCGCAAATAATCTGTCTATAAGAGAGATAAGAATCCAGATCCAAATCACACCATCCTCTTTCCGTGAGTACTCATCAGAGCGCTTCCGACCGAAAACCCATTCCATCATGGACCGTCAACGCGGCTCCTCCTCTCGCGCTCCCAGCCCTCCACCAGGAGATTGGAGGAGATGTTCAGTTCCGCACAACAAGCTGGTGAAGCTTCAAGCGGAGGGTATCTCCCTCCGGCCTTTATGGTCCCGGTTCGAGCCAGGCTGGCCACTTACAAAGGTGGGAAGCAAGCGGAGGCCACCCCTAGCCCCTCTAAAGGAGAGTGGGTGTGCTTCGTCCCCTATCTAATAAGGGGGCTTGGATTTCCAGTTCATCCATTCCTCCACGTGCTACTGGAGTTCTATGGACTCCAGCTCCATCACCTCACGTCCGCCTCTATTCTGCACATCGCAGGTTTCATAGCTCTTTACAAGCTATTCCTGGGTGTCGAGCCCCATTTTGCGCTGTGGAAGAGGTTGTTCTGCCTCGTACCCCATTCTCACGAGTGGTCAATATATCAAGTGGGCGGTGCCGAAATATGGCGCATCACCGGGACCGGATATCCATCCGGAACCCCAAAGAAGGCGTCCGAAGACTGGCCTTCGGAATGGTTTTATGTAGAAGACGCTCCACTGCCGGACCCAGTTCAGATCGGCCTCTCGGAGTTCAGCAAGGCTCCTCTGAAGAAGTGCCTAAGTTGGCGCCTGCGGAGCCCTCAACTGGAGGAAGACACGGGCGTCCATTATTTGATGGGCCGGATAAGGTTGCTGGCCCATTCTGGATTGACCATGATCGGAGTCATGGCCACGTGCATAACGCGGGGGGTGTAGCCGCTGCAATACAGGGGCCATCCCATGTGGGATTTCAACGGGGAAAATGATGCCACCCGTCATGGCCGCAAAGGGCCGGGATCGGCAGAAGATCTGGTGAAGATTGTGTCCGGCCTGTACAAGGGGGAGAAGGAGGACTTCCTCCAGACGAGCCCATTGAATGGGTTCTCCATGAATAACCCTCGGCGCTGGGTAAACGGACATTTTATTTATCCGACCCATGCTTTCGAAGTTAAGTACCTTACTTTACGATTTTGACGTAGGAGCTGCATCGGGATATGGAGGGTATACATAGTCCGGCTCCACAACCCGAGGATCCAGGAAGGTTCCTTGATCCGGCCTCCGAAGAGGATCCGGACATAAAGGTGGAGCTAATCGACGGGGTGTTCCACCAACTCAGCATGGACAATGCTTTAGTCGCCATTACAGCTGACTACCCCAGCTTGTTACCGGCTTCCCAGGTACTTATGACCGAAGTCCCAACACCGTTATTTCGTCCTTGCGCATTCCTGACCACCGTATACAATGGTGTCTTGCAGGAGGTGCCCTCAAGGCGGGAAGCTGAACCAGCGGCGACTGACCAACAAGGGTCAGCCCGACCCCGCAGGCAGAAGAGGGGTGCGGTGCAAATCGAAATGTCACCGCAACGGTATAGCTCGCGACCATTATTTAGGAAAAGATTCCTAGGGGGTGTATTAATGCTCATGACTTTTTCAGAGAAAAGCGCCACGGATCAGTGCCGGCGAGGTTGCCACCAAGCCTCCGCCACCAGGCTCCAACACCTGGTCCGGGAGGGAGGCGCAAGGCGCGAGCCGATACTCCTCCAACGGAGGATGCCGACAGGCTGTCCGCCACCAGGTCCGAGGTGGAGAGCGCCATGAACCATAGGCGCCGCCGGACAGTTTTTCGTGACGCGTGTTTCTCCCCTAAGGTTTTGAATGCCTTTAACGCGGGAGACGCGCACCTCCGTGCTGCTCAAGATGGTTTGACCAGAGCCATGGAGCAGTATGTAAAAGACATGCGGGTAAGGGATTATAATAGCGATATGTGCCAGTAGCCCCCGAGACTTAAAGTAGTTAAAGTAACTGATTTAAGGATCATATAATTTGCAGGATCTTACAGAGAAGAATACCCGATTGTCCCAGGAGCTGCAAGAGTGCAAGGCCCAACTTGAGGCCGCACTAGCTGCCGCAGAAGGAGGCACAGAAACCCCCTCCGGTAACACATTATTTCAGAAAGATAAGCGGTGTGCGGCGTGCGTATAAATCTGACTATGGTATTGCAGATGTTGCCGGACTTGATCCGGACAAGCAACAACTACTGCACCAGCTGAAGGCCGGCGAGAGGGTGCTTACGAAGGTGCAGCAGGAAAGGAACAAACTCCAGGATGCCCACGCCCAGCTTGGAGAAGAGCTGAAAGGTGTTCGGGCCGAGCTGTCTGGCTCCGTGAAGGAGAATCAGCGGCTTCGTCGCGGCATCTATAGTAAGTGCTTGAGCGAACTCCTTTGAAAAGAAGAATTCGGCGAGGAAGTCAATTGATAGAAATATGTCTGTAGGTGTGCTCACAGGTCGAGCTGCGGAGGAGATGCCCGTCTCAACGGGTGATCAACTTCGAGCTAGTGCAATCTGCTTTCGAGCGTGTTCGGCGATGAGCGGCGTCGTCCGGGCCTTATGGCCGTCCCTCTCCCTACCCGAGGGCCTTGGAGAGCATGCTTTGAGAAGCTTCGTGAGTGCGGCGCTTCCGTTTATGGAAGATATCGACTGCCGCCAAGGTGCCGAGGAGGCCTAAACCATGGTGAAGACGCGGTACAAGAAGGCGGATCAAACCACATGGCGAGGTGGGACTGTGGGGCTGATGGGAAGGAGATCCTGTGAGCTTGGTTTACGACCAAGTAGAGTTGGCCGCTAAATATTCCCAATGGGATTGTAAATTAGACAGCTGTTAGGCGGGATTGAGGAGAATGCAGTCGATCGATTTGTGATGTATTTAAAATGACATGTAAAATGCCTTCTAGCGGATTGTAGATCGTTTGTCTTTGCCGACCTTTTCGCTTCAACCTCGGGACCCTAGAGTGCAGGTGTGTCCGAATACCTTCTCGGTTAAGAATAAACCGGGGCATGCATGGAGACCAGGCGTAGGGGTCATTAGTGCTTTATCAGACAAGTGCCCAACTAGTTATGTTATATTACATGGTTAGTAAGAAACATTTTCTAGGGAGAATAGTTCCGTTAAGGGTTCCTTTCCCTGGGAGGCATGCCCTAAAGTGCATGTTCGGACTGCGAAAAGAGCAGGAAAACATCTGGGGGCAGATAAATAAATATGTAAAAAAACATCTTTCGAGTCACCGACCGAATATTCCCTTAAGAACGCTAGCTTTCGGCTTCACCCAGTCTGAGGTACACATCCGGCTGACCCAGCAGTAACAATCGCAGAGGTGCTCCCTTTACCTCCTAGCCGAACAATCGGGAACGTAGTGGTAAGCACAGGAGCCAGGCAACCCAGCTTGGCAAAAACTTAAGTCATATCGATGCATATAATGGTGAATAAAAGGTACATGTGGAAGTTTGACACATGTGCTGGGCATGAAGCCCGTATAAGTAAGCTTCTGGTAAAGAAGCCCCCAGGTATAATGAGTGCGGATAGCACATCAAGTGTGTGCGAGCAATGCGCAAATAGGCCTTTAAGGGCTTTTATGAAAAAGGTGAGAGAAAAGAGAAGCGAAAGACGATTTAAGTGTAAAATTTGGGCGGAGGAAGGAGGCGAACTCTTAGTCGAGCGCTAGGCGAGAATCTTGGAGGAAGGCTGCGTTCCATGGGTTCGGCTCGAGTCGGTTGTCGATGCATTTAGCAGACGGTATGCTCCGCCGTCGAGGACTTGATCGATAATGAAGGACCTTCCCATTTGGGCTTGAGCTTGTCCTTTTCTTGTCCGTGAGCGTAGAACTAGTTCGCCAACATTGTAGGTTTTAGCCGTACTTCTCTACTTTGATATCTTGAGCCTGCTGGCGATAAAATCACGGAGCGAGCCTTTGCCACGTCGCGTTCTTCCTCCAATGTGTCCAAGCTGTCCTGCCGATCCAGCTCGGCTTCTCTTTCTTCGTACATGCGCACTCGAGGTGAGTCATGAATTATGTCGCAGGGCAAAACTGCCTCTGCGCCGTATACCATGAAGAATTTGTGTGAATCCGGTAGTATGGTTCGACGTGGTCCGCAACCCCCAGAGTACGGAGTCAAGCTCCTCTACCTAGTGCGTGTTAGATTCCGTAAGGGACCACACTAGTCTGGGCTTGATGCCGCTCATTATCAGACCATTTGCTCGCTCAACTTGACCGTTGGTTTGAGGGTGATAGACTGAAGCGTGATCGAGCTTGATGCCCATATTTTTGCACCAGAGTTTGACCTCGTCGGTCGTGAAGTTCGTGCCGTTATCGGTGATGATGCTATGGGGGACGCCATAATGGTGTACTACCCCGGATATGAAGTCTATCACTGGTCCGGACTCTGCCGTTTTAACTGGCTTGGCCTCTATCCATTTGGTGAATTTGTCCACCATGACCAATAGGTACCTTTGCTTGTGGGTTCCCCCTTTTAGGGGTCCGACCATGTCGAGCCCCCAGACCGCGAACGACCAGGTAATGGGTATAGTTTTGAGGGCGGTGGGTGGCATATGGCTCGATTAGCAAAGAGGCGACAAGCGGCGCATTTTGGACTAAGTCTGAGCATCTGCCGGGCGTCGGCCAATAAAATCCTATACGGAAGGCCTTACCTACAAGGGCCCAGTCTGCAGCGTGGTGTCCGCCTAGTCCGGCGTGAATTTCAGCCAGAAGATTTCGCCCTTCCTCTTCGGAGATGCACCTTTGAAGGACTCCGGTTGTACTTTTCTTGTAAAGTTCTCCCTCATGGACCTTGTAGGCTTTAGACCGCCGAACTATGCACCGAGCCTCGTTTTGCGTGGGATTCCTGGCATATCTGAAGGGTGCCAGGCAAAGATGTCCCAATTTCCCCGAAGGAATTCTCGTAGTGCGGCGTCTATATCAGGATTCAAATGTGCCCCGATGGAGGCCGTCTTTGTTGGGTCCGTTGGATGGACCTGGAATTTGACTATTTCATCCGCTGGTTTAAAGGAGGTGGACTTGGATCTCTTATCGAGTATCACATCATCCCTGTTCACCGTGAAGCGCTTGTGCGATGAGTTCCTCCGCCGCTAGGGCTTTGATAGTGCCTCGAGGGCTAATGCGGCTATCTTGTTTTCGGTAGTCTTTGTGTCCGTATCACTAACGAGTGATTATTCCACGGGCCCGGCATCTTAAGCTTCATGTACCCGTAATGGGGTATGGCTTGGAAAATTGTGAATGCCTCTCGTCCTAATATAGCGTGATATCCCTTCGCTGAGCAGGGCCACTTGGAGCGTGACTTCCTCGGACCTGTAATTGTCCGGCGAGCCGAACACCACATCAAGTGTCATTTTTCCTGTGCAGCGTGCTTCCCGGCTAGGGATTATTCCTCTAAAGGTTGTGCTACTTCGCTCAATGCGGCTCCAGTCTATTTCCATTTTTTGAAGAGTTTCCTCATAGATGAGGTTTAGTCCGCTGCCGCCATCCATGAGTACCTTTGTAAGACGAAAGTTGTCCACTATTGGACTGAGGACCAATGCGGCTGGTGCTCGGGCTGTTCGGAATTTAGGTTCGTCGCTGGCATTGAAGGTGATGGCCGTGTCGCTCCATGGGTTTGTTGTTGCTACTTGGTAGACTTCGGCGAGGCTGCGGATTGTTCATTTTCGCATATTATTTGATGCGAAAGTCTCAAAGACTGTTGACACCGTACTGGTACTGTTGGAGTGGTTCTCCAGGGCTAGAAGCTCTTCGCCACTTTTGGCCACCTGCCGCAGTATCCAACATGCTCGAAGGCTATGTGTTGGAGTGGCGCTATACATCTTGTGAATTTTACAGGTCGGCTGAGCCATCCCTCCAGTACGGTTCCGTACCCTTTATGGGGTTTTTGCTTTTTGGTTTTTGTACCTGGTGCCTGAGTGTGATGCACCCTTTTGTTTCGGACTAGGGTTGTATTCGGGGCCGGATTGTCCCAAAACTTAGTTTCGGTTTTCCGGAAACTCTCCATCGCACCGTACTTTCGTACTATGGACGCCAGATCGGCGAAGCGTGTAATTTCGCGACGACTGACGGCGTTCAAGATTCCCTCGTGCGTGCACTTATTGCAGAAAATTGAAATTGTGTTTTCCTCACAGCAGTCCTTTATCCTGTCCATAACCAGGAGGAATCTGGCCCAGTAATGATGTACCGTTTCAGCGGGCTCTTGCCGGATTTGAGATAGATCGCATATGTCTGGGTGGGTGGGTGGAATTGAGTCGGAACCCTACCCATCTCGAGGCTCAAGGGCGAAAAGTTTCAATTTGGAAGCTTGGATTGCGGACGTTGTCCAGCGAGTCAGTCCGATGCGACTTTAGGTTCAGTGCTTGATCGACGTCCGTCCCTCCGCGGGAATCCGGCATGGAGGGTTGGGGTCCGGACATGACTAGTTTTCAATACAGAAGAAGAGTCGCCGCGTTGTTCCTCTACCACCGCAACATGGTGGGTAACACAGGGAGAGTTAATCTCTCTCGGATCGGTTTTAGGCCCAATCTGATTGTAGTCTCATGGCGACTCCCGAGCGACGATCATGCGATCAAGAGCTCGTTTACGGACGAGAGGTCTATTGGATCCAGCTGCTTGGCGAATTCCGAGTTGACGTGAAGATTTCTTTTGATCACCCGAGAGGTCGTCGTCGAAGCGGTGGCCGAACAGGCAGTCATAAGAAAACCACCTAGCCGGATAGATTGGCGGCGCCAAAGCTCCTTTGGTGATGGTTCCGTCTTTAAAGGCGGAAGAGGCATCCTTCTGATCGCGACGCACGGAGGAACTCTCAATGAAAGCACCAATGTCGGTGTCAAAACCGGCGGATCTCGGGTAGGGGGTCCCGAGCTGTGCGTCTAGGCGGATGGTAACAGGAGACGAGGGACACGATGTTTTTACCCAGGTTTGAGCCCTCTCGATGGAGGTAAAACCCTACTCCTGCTTGATTGATATTGATGATATGGGTAGTACAAGAGTGGATCTACCACGAGATCAAGGAGGCTAAACCCTAGAAGCTAGCCTATGGTATGATTGTTGTAATGGTTGTTCGTCCTACGGACTAAAACCCTCCGGTTTATATAGACACCGACGAGGGCTAGGGTTACACAGAGTCGGTTACAATGGTAGGATATCTACATATCCGTATCGCCAAGCTTGCCTTCCACGCCAAGGAAAGTCCCATCCGGACATGGGACGAAGTCTTCAATCTTGTATCTTCATAGTCTTGGAGTCCGAACGATGATGATAGTCCGGCTATCCGGACACCCCCTAGTCCAGGACTCCCTCAGTGATGGCATAGCAACAAGAGGGGAGAGTGTTGTCCACGTACCCTCGTAGACCGTAAGCGGAAGCGTTATGACAACGCGGTTGATGTAGTCGTACGTCTTCACGATCCGACCGATCCAAGTACCGTACGTACGACACCTCCGATTTCAGCACACGTTCAGCTCGATGACGATCCCCGGACTCCGATCCAGCAAAGTGTCGGGGATGAGTTCCGTCAGCACGATGACGTGGTGACGATGATGATGTACTACCGACGCAGGGTTTCGCTTAAGCACCGCTACGATATTATCGAGGTGGATTATGGTGGAGGGGGCCGCACCGCACACGGCTAAGAGATCCAAGGGATCAATTGTTGTTGTCTATGGGGTGCCCCCCGCCCCCGTATATAAAGGAGCCAGGGGGTAGGAGGCGGCCGGCCAAGGAGGGCGCGCCAAGGGGGGAGTCCTACTCCCACCGGGAGTAGGACTCCCTTCTTTCCTAGTTAGAGTAGGAGAAGGGGGGAAGGAGGAGGAAGAGGGGAAGGAAAGGGGGGCACCGCCCCCCTTCCCTTGTCCTATTCGGACTAGGAAGGGGAGGGGCACACGGCCCCCTCCTGCATCCTTCCCTCTTCTCCCTCGAGGCCCATGTAGGCCCAATAACCCCCCGGGGGGTTCCGGCAACCTCTCGGTACTCCGGTAAAATGCCGATTTCACCCGGAACGATTCCGATGTCCAAATATAGGCTTCCAATATATCGATCTTTATGTATCGACCACTTCGAGACTCCTCGTCATGTCCATGATCACATCCGGGACTCCGAACAAACTTCGGTACATCAAAACTTATAAACTCATAATAAAACTGTCATTGTAACGTTAAGCGTGCGTACCCTACGGGTTCGAGAACTATGTAGACATGACCTAGAACTATTCTCGGTCAATAACCAATAGCGGAACCTGTATGCCCATATTGGTTCCTACATATTCTACGAAAATCTTTATCGGTCAAACCGCATAACAACATACGTTGTTCCCTTTGTCATCGGTATGTTACTTGCCCGAGATTTGATCGTCGGTATCCAATACCTAGTTCAATCTCGTTACCGGGAATTCTCTTTACTCGTTACGTAATGCATCATCCCGTAACCAACTCATTGGTCACATTGCATGGAAGGCTTATAGTGATGTGCATTACCGAGAGGGCCCAGAGATACCTCTCCGACAATCGGAGTGACAAAACCTAATCTCGAAATACGCCAACCCAACATGTACCTTTGGAGACACCTGTAGTACTCCTTTATAATCACCCAGTTACGTTGTGACGTTTGGTAGCACCCAAAGTGTTCCTCCGTAAACAGGGTTGCATAATCTCATAGTTACATGAACATGTATAAGTCATGAAGAAAGCAATAGCAACATACTAAACGATCAAGTGCTAGGCTAACGGAATGGGTCATGTCAATCACATCATTCTCCTAATGATGTGATCCCGTTAATCAAATAACAACTCTTTTGTCCATGGCTAGGAAACGTAACCATCTTTGATAAATGAGCTAGTCAAGTAGAGGCATACTAGTGACACTATGTTTGTCTATGTATTCACACATGTATTATGTTTCCGGTTAATACAATTCTAGCATGAATAATAAACATTTATCATGATATAAGGAAATAAATAATAAATTTATTATTGCCTCTAGGGCATATTTCCTTCAGTCTCCCACTTGCACTAGAGTCAATAATCTAGTTCACATCGCCATGTGATTTAACACCAATATTCACATATGTATGTGATTAATACCCATAGTTCACATCATCATGTGATCAACACCCAAAGGGTTTGTTCACATCGCTATGTGATTAACACCCAAAGAGTACTAAGGTATGATCTTGTTTTGCTCGTGAGAGAATCTTAGTTAACGGGTCTGTCATATTCAGAGCCATATGTATTTTGCAAATATTCTATGTCTACAATGCTCTGCACGGAGCTACTCTAGCTAATTGCTCCCACTTTCAATATTTATCCAGATTGAGACTTAGAGTCATCTGGATCGGTGTAAAAGTTTGCACCGATGTAACTCTTTACGACGGGCTCTTTTATCACCTCCATAACCAAGAAATATTTCCTTAGTCCTCACTAAGGATATTCTTGACCAATGTGCAGTGATCTACTCCTAGATCACCATTGTACTCCATCGCCCAATTCAGTGCAAGGTATACAATAGGTCTGGTACATAGCATAGCATACTTTATAGAACCTATGACTGAGGCATAGGGAATGACTTTCATTCTCTTTTCTATTTTCTGCCGTGGTCGGGATTTCAGTTTTACTCAATTTCACACCTTTGCAACACAGGCAAGAACTCTTTCTTTGACCGTTCCATTTTGAACTACTTCAAAAACTTGTCAAGGTATGTACTCATTGAAAAAACTTATCAAGCGTCTTGATCTTTCTCTATAGATCTTGACGCTCAATGTGTAAGTAGCTTTACAGAGGTATTTCATTAAAAACTCCTTTCAAACACTCCTTTATGCTTTGCAGAATAATTCTACATTATTTCCGATCAACAATATGTCATTCACATATACTTATTAGAAATGTTGTAGTGCTCCCACTCACTTTCTTGTAAATACAAGCTTCACCGCAAGTCTGTATAAAACTATATGCTTTGATCAACTTATCAAAGCGTATATTCCAACTTTGAGATGCTTGCACCAGTCCATAGATGGATCGCTGGAGCTTGCACATTTTGTTAGCACCTTTAGGATTGAAAAAACCTTCTGGTTGTATCGTATACAACTCTTCTTTAATAAATCCATTAAGGAATGTAGTTTTGACATCCATTTGCGAAATTTCATAAAATGTGGCAATTGCTAACATGATTTGGACAGACTTAAGCATCGCTACAGTTGAGAAAATCTCATTGTAGTCAACACCTTGAACTTGTCGAAAACCTTTTTGCGACAAGTCGAGCTTTGTAGATAGTAACACTACTATCAGCATCTGTCTTCCTCTTGAAGATCCATTTATACAATATGGCTTGCCGATCATCGGGCAACTCCACCAAAGTCCACACTTTGTTCTCATACATGGATCCTATCTCAGATTTCATGGCCTCTAGCCATTTTGCGGAATCTAGGCTCATCATCGCTTCCTCATAGTTCGTAGGTTTATCATGGTCTAGTAACATGACTTCTAGAACAGGATTACCGTACCACTCTGGTGCGGACCGTACTCTGGAAGACCTACGGGGTTCTGTAGTAACTTGATCTGAAGTTTCATGATCATCATCATTAGCTTCCTCACTAATTGGTGTAGAAATCACTGGAACTGGTTTCAGTGATGAACTATTTTCCAATTTGGGAGGAGGTACAGTTACCTCATCAAGTTCTACTTTCCTCCCACTCACTTCTTTCGAGAGAAACTCTTTCTCTAGAAAGGATCCATTCTTAGCAACGAATGTTTTGCCTTTGGATCTGTGATAGAAGGAGTACCCAATAGTTTTGGGTATTCTATGAAGACGCACTTCTCCGATTTGGTTTTGAGCTTATCAGGTTGAAAACTTTTTTCATATAAGCATCGCAACTCCAAACTTTAAGAAACGACAGATTAGGTTTACTGCTAAACCATAGTTCATACAGTGTCGTCTCAATGGATTTAGATGGTGCCCTTTTAACGTGAATACAGCTGTCTCTAATGCATAACCCCAAAACAATAGCGGTAAATCAGTAAGAGACATCATAGATCGCACCATATCTAGTAAAGTACGATTACGACGTTCGGACACACCATTTCGTTGTGGTGTTCCGGGTGGCGTGAGTTGCGAAACTATTCCGCATTGTTTCAAGTGTAGACCAAACTCTTAACTCAAATATTCTCCTCCACGATCAGATCGTAGAAACTTTATTTTCTTGTTACGATAATTTTCCACTTCACTCTGAAATTCTTTGAACTTTTCAAATGTTTCAGACTTGTGTTTCATTAAGTAGATATACCCATATGTGCTCAAATCATCTGTGAAGGTGAGAAAATAACGATACCCGCCGCGAGCCTCAACATTCATTGGATCGCATACATCGGTATGTATTATTTCCAATAAGTCAGTAGCTTGTTCCATTGTTCTGGAGAACGGAGTTTTAGTCATCTTGCCCAAAAGGCACGGTTCGCAAGCATCAAATGATTCATAACCATGTGATTCCGAAAATCCATCTTTATGGAGTTTCTTCATGCGCTTTACACCGATATGACCCAAACGGTAGTCCCACAAATAAGTTGCACTATCATTATTAACTTTGCATCTTTTGGCATCAATATTATGAATATGTGTATCACTACGATCGAGATCCAACAAACTATTTTCATTGGGTGTATAACCATCGAAGGTCTTATTCATGTAAAAAGAATAACAATTATTCTTTAACTTCAAATGAATATCGCAATAAACATGATCAAATCATAGTCATGCTCAACGCAAACGCCAAATAACATATATTTAGGTCTAACACTAATCCCGAAAGTATAGGGAGTGTGTGATGATGATCATATCAATCTTGGAACTACTTCCAACACTCATCGTCACTTCCCCTTCAACTAGTCTCTGTTTATTCTGTAGCTCCTGTTCCGAGTTACTAATCTTAGCAACCGAACAAGTATCAAATACTCAGGGGCTACTATAAACACTAGTAAGGCACACATCAATAACCTGTATATCAAATATACCCTTGTTCACTTTGCCATCCTTCTTATCCATCAAATATTCAGGGCATTTCCGCTTCCAGTGACCATTTCCTTTGTAGTGTAAGCACTCAGTTTCAGGCTTTGGTCCAACTTTGGGCTTCTTCGTGGAAGTGACAACTTGCTTGTCATTCTACTTGAAGTTCCCCTTTCTTTCCCTTTGCCCTTTTCTCGAAACTAGTGATCTTGTCAACCATCAACACTTGATGCTCTTTCTTGACTTCTACCTTCGTCGATTTCAACATCACGAAGAGCTCGGGAATCGTTTTCGTCATCCCTTGCATACTATAGTTCATCAAAAAGTTCTACTAACTTGGTGATGGTGACTAGAGAACTCAGTCAATCACTATCTTATCTGGAAGATTAACTCCCACTTGATTCAAGCGATTGAAGTACCCAGACAATCTGAGCACATGCTCACTAGTTGAGCGATTCTCCTCCATCTTTTAGCTATAGAAATTGTTGGAGACTTCATATCTCTCAACTCGGCTATTTTCTTAAAATATTAACTTCAACTCCTGGAACATCTCATATGGTCCATGACGTTCAAAACGTCTTTGAAGTCCCGATTCTAAGCCGTTAAGCATGGTGCACTAAACTATCAAGTAGTCATCATATTGAGCTAGCCAAACGTTCATAACGTGCGCATCTGCTCTGCAATAGGTCCGTCACCTAGCGGTGCATTAAGGACATAATTCTTACGTGCAAAGAATGAGAATAAACCTCGGATCACGGATCCAATCCGCATCATTGCTACTAACATTTTTCAACACAATTTTCTCTAGGAACATATCAAAATAAACATATGAAAGCAACAATGCAAGCTATTGATTTACAACAAAATTTGCAAAATACTACCAGGACTAAGTTCATGATAAATTTAAGTTCAATTAATCATATTACTTAAGAACTCCCACTTAGATAGACATCTCTCTAGTCATCTAAGTGATCACGTGATCCAAATCAACTAAACCATGTCCGATCATCACGTAAGATGGAGTAGTTTTCAATGGTGAACATCACTATGTTGATCATATCTTCTATATGATTCACGTTCGACCTTTCGGTCTCCGTGTTCCGAGGCCATATCTGTATATGCTAGGCTCGTCAAGTTTAACCTGAGTATTCCGCGTGTGCAACTGTTTTGCACCCGTTGTATTTGAACGTAGAGCCTATCACACCCGATCATCACGTGGTGTCTCAGCACGAAGAACTTTCGCAATGGTGCATACTCAGGGAGAACACTTCTTGATAATTAGTGAGAGATCATCTTAAAATGCTACCGTCAAACAAAACAGAATAAGATGTATAACAGCTAAACATCATATGCAATCAAAATATGTGATATGATATGGCCATGATCATCTTGCACCTTTGATCTCCATCTCCAAAGTACTGTCATGATCTCTATCGTCACCGGCACGACACCATGATCTTCATCATATTGATCTATATCAATGTGTCGTCACATGGTCGTCTCGCCAACTATTGCTCTTGCAACTATTGCTATCGCATAGCGATAAAGTAAAGCAATTATTTGGCACTTGCATCTTTATGCAACAAAGAGACAACCATAGGGCTTCTGCCAGTTGCCGATAATTTCAACAAAACATGATCATCTCGTACAACAACTTATATTTCATCACGTCTTGACCATATCACATCACAACATGCCCTGCAAAAACAAGTTAGACATCCTCTACTTTGTTGTTGCAAGTTTTACGTGGCTGCTACAGGCTGAGCAAGAACCGTTCTTACCTACGCATCAAAAACCACAACGATAGTTCGTCAAGTTGGTGCTGTTTTAACCTTCGCAAGGACGGGCGTAGCCACACTCGTTCAACTAAAGTTGGAGAAACCGACACCGCTAGTCACCTGTGTGCAAAGCACGGCAAGAAAACCAGTCTCGCGTAAGCGTCTGCGTAATGTCGGTCCGGGCGCTTCATCCAACAATACCGCCCGAACCAAAGTATGACATGCTGGTAAGCGGTATGACTTGTATCGCCCACAACTCACTTGTGTTCTACTCGTGCATATAACATCAACGCATAAAACCTAGGCTCGGATGCCACTTGTTGGGGAACGTAGTAACTTCAAAAATTTCCTCGCACACGCAAGATCATGGTGATGGCATAGCAACGGCGGGAGAGTGTTGTCCACGTACCCTCGTGAGACCGTGGCGAAGCGTTATGACAACGCGGTTGATGTAGTCGTGCGTCTTCACGATCCGACCGATCCAAGTACCGAACGTACGGCACCTCCGAGTTCAGCACACGTTCAGCTCGATGACGATCCCCGGACTCCGATCCAGCAAAGTGTCGGGGATGAGTTCCGTCAGCATGATGGTGTGGTGACGATGATGATGTACTACCGACGCAGGGCTTCGCCTAAGCACCGCTACGACATTATCGAGGTGGATTATGGTGGAGGGGGCACCGCACACGGCTAAGAGATCCAAGGGATCAATTGTTGTTGTCTATGGGGTGCCCCCCGCCCCCGTATATAAAGGAGCCAGGGGGGAGGAGGCGGCCGGCCAAGGAGGGCACGCTAAGGGGGGAGTCCTACTCCCACCGGGAGTAGGACTCCCTTCTTTCCTAGTTGGAGTAGGAGAAGGGGGGAAGGAGGAGGAAGAGGGGAAGGAAAGGGGGGGCGCCGCCCCCCTTCCCTTGTCCTATTCGGACTAGGAAGGGGAGGGGTGCGCGGCCCCCTCCTGCATCCTTCCCTCTTCTCCCTCGAGGCCCATGTAGGCCCAATAACCCCCCGGGGGGTTCCGGTAACCTCCCGGCACTCCGGTAAAATGCCGATTTCACCCGGAACGATTCCGATGTCCAAATATAGGCTTCCAATATATCGATCTTTATGTCTCGACCATTTCGAGACTCCTCGTCATGTCCGTGATCACATCCTGGACTTCGAACAAACTTCGGTACATCAAAACTTATAAACTCATAATAAAACTGTCATCGTAACGTTAAGCGTGCGGACCCTACGGGTTCGAGAACTATGTAGACATGACCTAGAACTATTCTCGGTCAATAACCAATAGCAGAACCTGGATGCCCATATTGGTTCCTACATATTCTACGAAGATCTTTATCGGTCAAACCGCATAACAACATACGTTGTTCCCTTTGTCATCGGTATGTTACTTGCCCGAGATTTGATCGTCGGTATCCAATACCTAGTTCAATCTCGTTACTGGCAAGTCTCTTTACTCATTACGTAATGCATCATCCCGTAACCAACTCATTGGTCACATTGCTTGCAAGGCTTATAGTGATGTGCATTACCGAGAGGGCCCAGAGATACCTCTCCGACAATCGGAGTGACAAAACCTAATCTCGAAATCGCCAACCCAACATGTACCTTTGGAGACACCTGTAGTACTCCTTTATAATCACCCGATTACGTTGTGACATTTGGTAGCACCAAAGTGTTCCTCCGTAAACGGAGTTGCATAATCTCATAGTTACAGGAACATGTATAAGTCATGAAGAAAGCAATAGCAACATACTAAACGATCAAGTGCTAGGCTAACGGAATGGGTCATGTCAATCACACCATTCTCCTAATGATGTGATCCTGTTAATCAAATAACATCTCTTTTGTCCATGGCTAGGAAACATAACCATCTTTTATAAACGAGCTAGTCAAGTAGAGGCATACTAGTGACACTATGTTTGTCTATGTATTCACACATGTATTATGTTTCCGGTTAATACAATTCTAGCATGAATAATAAACATTTATCATGATATAAGGAAATAAATAATAACTTTATTATTGCCTCTAGGGCATACTTCCTTCACCCGCCTCATGAGGCGGAGAGGTTGGTGGGGTCTCACTCTCCATCATCTCCGGAGGGAGGTCCCCCGAAGACGAACTCTGTCGAGAAGACCTGCTAGCCGGACTGCAAAGAATGGATCCTAGTTCTTGTTCTCGGAGAAAAGCAGTACCTTCAAATTTACGATTAACTTACAGCTCGGTTGAGGGCTGGCCCGTTGGCGGGCATGACGCAGTGAGGGCACCCTTCGGGGCAGGGCCCCCTGGTGACGTTTTCTTCCCTTGTTTGGGCACCTCCGTCTCCAAGTCTTCGGAAGCGGCCCTCTTCTTCCCGCGTGGGGAGGAGGCCTTAGATTCCCCTCCCCGACTATCCTCCTTTAGGGAGGTGGCAATTCCCACAGTTTGGATGCGCACTGTGTGAAGTTCGGCTTCTCTGCTCTTCCCTTCGTCTTTCCCGGCCAAGCATCTTGGCTATGGTGGGACTAGGCGAGCCTTCGGGAAGTGGCGCCAGACACTTGATTCTCTCCGCCTTGCTGAGCCATTCCTGGCCACGGAGGATTTTCAGAATAATGATTACGACAAATATAAACGAAGTGTTCGGTTTCGGGGTTACTTACTTGGGTATCTGGGCAAGTGCATCTTAGGCCCGCATCCTCGGTGCTGTCCGAACACTTTACTTGTGGTCTGAAGAATAATTTACACATCCCTTCAAGTGTCAGGCCGAAGAAGTGCATAATAGTCCACGGACCCTCTGGATTGAACTCCCACATCCGGAGAGGCTGGCGTTTGCACGGCAACATCCGTCGGATTAGCATCACCTGAATTACACTAACAAGGTTAATGTACCTTTCAAGAAGCTCCCGAATATGGCTCTGCAGTGTTGGTACATCACTAGCAGACCCCCAATCCCGTCCAACATTGGTCCATGACGCCAGTTGTGACGGAGGGCCCGAACGGAAGTCGGGGGCAGCCACCCACTTTGTGCCTCTGGGAGCCGTGACGTAAAACCACCTCCGCTGCCATAAATCGGATACCTCTAGGAAAGAACCCTCCGGCCATGGGGCATCGGCGTTCTTGCTTATTACGGCACCTCCGCATTCCGCATGTCGCCCCTCGATCATCTTCGGCTTCACATTGAAAGTCTTGAGCCATAAGCCGAAGTGTAGGGTGACGTGGAGAAAAGCCTCGCACACAATGATGAACGACGAGATGGAGGATAGCATCCGGAGCTAGATCATGAAAATCTAGCCCGTAATAGAACATGAGCCCCCTCACAAAGGGATCAAGGGTGAGGCCCAAGCCGCGGAGGAGGTGAGAAACAAATACGACGCTCTCATTAGGCTCGGGAGTAGGGATGACCTGCCCTGGAGCAGGAAGCCTGTGCTGGATGTCGGCAGTCAGATATTCGACCTCCCTAAGCCTCGCAATGCCCTCCTCTTTGACCGAGGAGGCTGTTGGGGAACGTAGCAATAATTCAAAATTTTCTACGCATCACCAAGATCAATCTATGGAGATTCTAGCAACAAGAGAGGGAGAGGATGAGTTGATCTTCATACCCTTGAAGATCGCGATGCGGAAGCATTACAAGAACGCGGTTGGTGAAGTCACACACGCAGTGATTCAAATCACGGTCGATTCCGATCTAAGCGCCAAACTATCGGCGCCTCCGCGTTCAACACACGTACAACCCGGGGACGTCTCCTCCTTCTTGATCCAGCAAGGGGAGAGGAGAAGCTGAGGGACAACTCCGACAGCACGACGGCGTGGTGGTGATGGAGCTCATGGTTCTCCGGCAGAGCTTCGCTAAACACTACGGAGAAGGAGGAAGTGTTGGAGAAGGGAGGGGTTGCGCCAGGGGCAAGGGTGCGGCTGCCCTCTCTCTCCCTCACTATATATAGGGGTAAGGGGGTGGAGGAGGCGCCCTAGGGTTCCCTAGGGGAGGGGTGGCGGCCACAGGGGAAACCCTAGATGGGTTTGGGCGCCCCCACCCCTAGGAAACTTGCCCCCCAAGCCGGGAGGGGTGGCTGCCCTAGGGGAGGCACCCCCACCTCTCCACGTTACGTGAGATGGGGTGGGAGGGGCGCACTGCCCCTTAGTGGGCAGATGTGTCCCCTCCCCTTGGCCCATAAGGCCACCCAACGCTTGTCGGGGCCTCCGAAACACCTTTCGGTCACGCTGGTCGACACCCAGCACACCCAGAACAATTCCGGACTCCAATACCCTTCATCCAATATATCGATCTTCACCTTCGGACCATTCCGGAGTTCCTCGTCACGTCCGGGATCTCATCCGGGACTCCGAACAACCTTCGGTAACCACATACTATTTCCCATAACAACTCTAGTGTCACCGAACCTTAAGTGTGTAGACCCTACGGGTTCAGGAACCATGCAGACATGACCGAGACGTTCTTTGGCCAATAACCAACAGCGGGATCTGGATACCCATGTTGGCTCCCACATGTTCCATGATGATCTCATCGGATGAACCACGATGTCGGGGATTCAATCAATCCTGTACACAATTCCCTTTGTCAATCGGTATGTTACTTTCCCGAGATTCGATCGTCGGTATCCCAATACCTCGTTCAACCTCATTACCGGCAAGTCACTTTACTCGTTATGTAATGCATGATCCCGTGACTAACTACTTAGCCACATTGAGCTCATTATGATGATGCATTACCGAGTGGGCCCAGAGATACCTCTCCGTCATACGAAGTGATAAATCCCAGTCTTGATTCGTGCCAACCCAACAGACACTTTCGGAGATGCCTGTAGTGTACCTTTATAGCCACCCAGTTACATTGTGACGTTTGGTACACCCAAAGCATTCCTACAGTATCTGGGAGTTGCACAATCTCATGGTCTAAGGAAATGATACTTGACATTAGAAAAGCTTTAGCAAACGAACTACACGATCTTTGTGCTACGCTTAGGATTGGGTCTTGTCCATCACATCATTCTCCTAATGATGTGATCCCGCTATTGAAAGTGCAACTATCCCTAGGTGGTTTTGGTAATTAATAACAACATATAGCTCATTGAGCTAATACTATTCCAAGACTATTATTTCAGGAAAGCTCAATGAATGGCATGGCATGGATGATGAAAGTGGATCTCTCAAAACACTAAGGACAAAGGATTAGCTCAAGCTCAAAAGCTCAAGACTCTTCACTTTACATTTTAGTGATCCAAGATCACATTGAGTCTATAGGAAAAGCCAATACTATCAAGGAGGGATGAGGTGTTGCTTAATGAGCCTCTTGCTTCATGTGCTTAGTGATATGCTCCAAAACCCTCAACTACTTTCCCACATCCACAAATGACCTAAACCCAAAGCCAAAATCGGTCACACCGAAACTTCCTATCTGGCGCCACTGATTCCAAAAGTCATAGCCACTGCCACAAACCCTAAGCAAATCGGTCTTACCGATAGGGATCTCGGTCTCACCGAGATGGGGTTGCAATCTCTCTATTTCCCTTTGTAACGTTTCGGTCTAACCGAAGTGAGCGATCGGTCCCACCTAGATTGTAATGTAAACTCTCTGTTTCCTTTTTGTAACATTTCGGTCTCACCGAAAAGAGCAAATCGGTCCCACCGAGTTTACCTGACCAACTCTCTGGAAAGCTTATTACCAAATCGGTCTCACCGAGTTTGTGTAATCGGTCTTACCGAGATTACGTTATGCCCTAACCCTAACCGAATCGGTCTCACCGAGATGCATGTCGGTCCCACCGATATTCACTAACGGTCACTAGGTTTACTAAATCGGTTCGGCCGAGTTTAACAATTCGGTCCCACCGAGTTTGGTAAATTGTGTGTAACAGTCAGATTTTGTGTGGAGGCTATATATACCCCTCCACCTCCTCTTCATTCGTGGAGAGAATCATCAGAACGAACCTACACTTCCAACTTACCATTTCTGAGAGAGAACCACCTACTCATGTGTTGAGACCAAGATATTCCATCCCTACCATATGAATCTTGATCTCTAGCCTTCCCCAAGTTGCTTTCCACTCAAATCTTCTTTCCACCAGATCCAAACCCATTGAGAGAGAGTTGAGTGTTGGGGAGACTATCATTTGAAGCACAAGAGCAAGGAGTTCATCATCAACGCACCATTAGTTACTTCTTGGAGAGTGGTGTCTCCTAGATTGGCTAGGTGTCACTTGGGAGCCTCCGACAAGATTGTGGAGTTGAACCAAGGAGTTTGTAAGGGCAAGGAGATCGCCTACTTCATGAAGATCTACCGCTAGTGAGGCAAGTCCTTCGTGGGCGACGGCCATGGTGGGATAGACAAGGTTGCTTCTTCGTGGACCCTTCGTGGGTGGAGCCCTCCGTGGACTCGCGCAGCCGTTACCCTTCGTGGCTTGAAGTCTTCATCAACGTGGATGTACGATAGCACCACCTATCGAAACCACGCCAAAACATCTGTGTCTCCAATTGCGTTTGAATTCTCCAAACCCTTCCCTTTACTTTATTGCAAGTTGCATGCTTTAATTTCCGCTGCCTATATACTCTTTGCATGCTTGCTTGAATTGTGTGATGATTGCTTGACTTGTCCTAAAGTAGCTAAAATCTGCCAAACTCTAAAATTGGGAAAATGTTAAGTTTTTATTGGTCAAGTAGTCTAATCACCCCCCCTCTAGACATACTTCAAGGTCCTACAAGTGGTATCAGAGCTTTGGTCTCCATTTGCTTTGATTTCCATAGCTTTTGGTGGTCATAGCCTTGGTTTCACAACCTAGGAGAGTATGGCATCTAGCGAGGGAAATTATCACCGTAGAGGTCCTTACTTTGATGGTACTAATTTTGCTAGTTGGAAGCATAAGATGAAAATGCATATTCTTGGACATAACCCCGCCGTTTGGGCAATTATTTGTATTGGCTTGCAAGGTGAATTTTTCGATGGGAGAGAACTGAACCGTGAAGCTAATGCGGAAGAATTGAAGATGCTGCAATACAACACTCAAGCTTATGATATCATCTTCAATGGATTGTGCCCCGAAGAATTCAACAAAATCAGTCATCTTGAGAATGCAAAGGAAATTTGGGATACTTTGATTGATATGCATGAAGGTACCGAGTCCGTCAAGGAATCCAAGTTGGATGTGCTCCAAAGTCAGCTTGACAAGTTCAAAATGAAGGATGGTGAAGGTGTCGCTGAAATGTACTCTAGGCTTGCTCTTATCACAAATGAGATTGGCGGCTTAGGGAGAAGAGATGACCGACAAATTCATCATCACGAAGATTCTAAGAGCATTGGATTGAAAGTATGATATTGTGTGCACATTGATTCAAATGATGCCAAACTACAAAGATCTCAAGCCAACAGAAGTCATTGGAGGATTGTTGCTCATGAGATGTCACTCAAGGATATGGAGGAACTTCACAACAAGTCAAGTGGTGCCTACAAAGCCTCAAGTGAAGCCCCCACATCATCAAGTGAGAAACCAACCTTCAATGAAGAATTGAGCTTAATGGGGAGAACTTCAACAAATTCTACAAGAGTAGAAGCAAATAAAGAAGCTCCAAATCAAGGTCTTACAATGACAAGAGATCTTCTAGTCGAGAGCGCAATTACTACAATTGTGAGAGACCCGGACACTACTCCAATGAGTGTACGGCACCCTACAAAAGAAGAGAAGATTCTCCAAGAAGAAGGAGCAAAAGAGAAGAATCACCACCAAGAGAGAGGAGGAGTAGAGATGATCGTTATGAACGAAGACCCTCACGGAGAAGCAAGGATTCGGAAAAGTCATCAAGGAGGTACACAAAACGAAGACATCAAGCTCATGTTGGTGAATGGGTATCCGGCTCCGACTCCGACAATCACTCCGAGAGAAGCTATCACTCCGACTCCGAATATACTCAAGATGAAGGTGTTGTCGGTCTAGCACTTGTGTCAACCAACTCCTACGACATATTTGATTCACCAAATGAAGGTGTTGGAAGATGCTTCATGGCCAAAGGTCCAAAGGTAACACACCCCGAGTATGATGATTTCAATAGTGATGAAGATGACTTGCTTGTGGATGATGATTTACTTGTTGACAACTCTAGTGATGAATACTATGATGAAACATCAATTAATCATGCTAAACAAGATAAAACGAATGACAATGATAAGGAGAAGATTGAGCTTCTAACTAAAGAATTAAACTCTCTTAAGTTAGCTCATGAAACTATCTACGAAGATCATTGAGAACTTTTAAGGGCTCATGAGAAGTTACGCTTTGAAAAGCTCAATCTTGAGCAAGAGCATGAGTTCTTAAAAGCAATCAATGATGATCTCCGCAAGAAAAGTTCTTCTTACATTGCCAAGCGTTTACTCTTATCTACTTACATGCCTCAAGTCAAGTCTAGTAACAAGTACAAGAAAGATACTTCCTCTAGTAGTAACAATAATAATGTCAAATCCAATATTGTTGCTTCTAGTAGTTCTCTTGATTCCACTAATGATTCTCTTAGCCAAGTTACACTTGAGCAAGAAAATAGCTTATTGAAGGAATTATAGAAAGGTGTTTACAAGAGCCTTGCCGGAGTAAGCAATTCGAGGAAATTGTGCGCAAGCAAGGAAGGCACCTAAGAATCAAGGTGTTGGTTTTGAATGAAAGTTCAATGCCAATGGAGTTGAGTGGGAAGAAGATCAATACCCCAAGACGAAGTTTGTTCCTCAACAAGAGAAGTATGATCCTACTTCCTTCAAGGCAACACAAGCTCAAGATGATCTTCCACCACAAGACCACAAGAACAAAGGCAAGGACAAGCTTCAAGAAGAGATCGATGCATTTGAAGAAGCACCTCAAGCTTCGTTCAAGTGGGTCCCCAAGACTACGTCAAGTTCTACTTCATCAAGTACAACTACAACTCCAAGGATTCCCATCAAGATGATGTGGATCCCGAAGAACAAGAACTAGAGAGTTCTTGAGGGTGACTCCGCCAACATTCTTCACTCATATCATTTTGGCAAGAACAAGTGCAATCAACTTCCACATCTTGCACTAGTTCAAGGAGTCACAAACCCTCATGTTGGTAAGACAAGGGACAAGGTAACCTAATGAATTCATGGACATCATCTTGTGTGTGCATCACTCTATGTCTATGGATATTCTTGTTTGTTCCTTGTGGGACTAACCCATGTAGGTAAGTTGAAAGTGCAACACACTCCAAAGGATTGCTCCAAATGATCTACATCAACATTGAGCATCTACATCTTCAACACCTACATGAAGTCATCATCGACAAAACCCAAGGTTAGTTCATCCCTCTAAGGGGGGATCTCACATCTAGGGGGGGCTTAACTCTAAGAATTAAGTCAAAGCAACTCTAATGGTGTGAACACATTAAAGCATTATGTAAAAGTGGTAACCCCACTTGAGCTTAAACGATGAGTATGACCTATGATCAAATGTTCTCATTTGACTCCTAAGTCAATATACTCATATATAGATGACCTAGTCATCGCCAATTGCTTGATAGATGCTAGAATTGGTTGTGCATGCTTTCCACATATTTCATTTGCTATCTTATTGTGTGAGCATGTTGGTGCATATTTTACTCATTCAAGGACATCCACTTGTTGTTTTGATTGATTGGTTTCTTTTCTTTTTGCAAAGTGGATGGACAAGAATGCCTAAGAACCTTCTTTAGCTATCTATGCTTTTCTCATCTCAAACTCTATTCATGCTACATCACAAAATTTGATCAAGTCAGATTCGAACCACTCTGTGTGAGGAGCACTCGGAGTCCCCGATTCGTCATAGACTTATGAAGGAAATATGCCCTAGAGGCAATAATAAAGTTATTATTTATTTCCTCACATCATGATAAATGTTTATTATTCATGCTAGAATTGTATTAACCGGAAACATAATACATGTGTGAATATATAGACAAACAGAGTGTCACTAGTATGCCTCTACTTGACTAGCTTGTTAATCAAAGATGGTTATGTTTCCTAACCATGAACAAGGAGTTGTTATTTGATTAACAAGGTCACATCATTAGTTGAATGATCTGATTGACATGACCCATTCCGTTAGCTTAGCACACGATCGTTTAGTATGTTGCTATTGCTTCCTTCATGACTTATACATGTTCCTATGACTATGAGATTATGCAACTCCGTTTACGGAGGAACACTTTGTGTGCTACCAAACGTCACAACGAATCGGGTGATTATAAAGGTGCTCTACAGTGTCTCCAAAGGTACTTGTTGGGTTGGCGTATTTGAGATTAGGATTTGTCACTCCGAATGTCGGAGAGGTATCTCTGGCCCTCTCGGTAATACACATCACTTAAGCCTTGCAAGCATTTCAACTAATGAGTTAGTTGTGAGATGATGTATTACGGAACGAGTAAAGAGACTTGCCGTAACGAGATTGAACTAGGTATTGGATACCGACGATCGGATCTCGGGCAAGTAACATACCGATGACAAAGGAACAACGTATGTTGTTGTGCGGTTTGACCGATAAAGATCTTCGTAGAATATGTAGGAACCAATATGGGCATCCAGGTCCCGCTATTGGTTATTGACCGAGACATGTCTCGGTCATGTCTACATTGTTCTCGAACCGTAGGGTCCGCACGCTTAAGGTTTCGATGATGCTTATATTATGAGTTTATGTATTTTGATGTACCAAGGTTGTTTGGAGTCCCGGATATGATCACGGACATGATGAGGAGTCTCGAAATGGTCGAGACATAAAGATTGATATATTGGACGGATATATTTGGACACCGGAAAGGTTCCGGAGAAGTTTGGAGCTCCGGGAGGTTACCGGAACCCCCCGGAGGTATATGGGCCTTATTGGGCCCATGTAGGAGGAAGGGAGAAGGAACAAGGGAGGGGGGCGCGCCCCCCAAGCCCAATCCGAATTGGGGAGGGGGGCCGGCCCCCCCTTTCCTTTCTCCTTCCCCTTCTTCCTATTACAACTACTAGTACTACTTCCTAATACTAGTACTCTTTCCTTCCACCTCCAAATAAGATAAGGAAAAGGGAGGGAAACCTACTTGGAGTAGGTTTCCCCCTCCTCTATGGCGTGCCCCCCTTGGGCCGGCCACCTCCTCCCTCCCTCCTTTATATACGGGGGTAGGGGGGCACCCTAGAACATACAAGTTGATCATTGATCGTTCATTAGCCGTGTGCGGTGCCCCCCTCCACAGTATTACACCTCGATCATATTGTAGCGGTGCTTAGGCGAAGCCCTGCGACAGGAGAACATCAAGATCGTCACCACGCCGTCGTCTTGTGGAACTCCCCTCGGAGCCTCTCTTGGATTGGAGATCGAGGGTGCGTCATCGAGCTGTACGCGTGTCAAGAACTCGGAGGTGCCGGAGTAACGGTGCTTGGATCGGTTGGACCGGAGGACGTCGACTACTTCCTCTACGTTGCGTCAATGCTTCCGCTTGGTCTCACGAGGGCGTGAGACAACACTCTCCCCTCTCGTTGCTATATCATCACCATGATCTTGCGTGTGCGTAGGAAATTTTTTGAAATTACTACGTTCCCCAACAGTGGCATCCGAGCCAGGTTTTTATGGTTTGATGTTATATGCACGAGTAGAACACAAGTGAGTTGTGGGCGATATAAGTCATCTTGCTTACCAAATGTCATAATTTGGTTCGGCGGTATTGTTGGATGAAGCGGCCTGGACCGACATTACGCGTCACGCTTACGCGAGACTGGTTTACCGCCGTGCTTCGCACACGGTGACTAGCGGTGTCGGTTTCTCCAACTTTAGTTGAACCGAGTATGGCTACGCCCGATCCTTGCGAAGGTTAAAACAGCATCAACTTGACAAACTATCGTTGTGGTTTTGATGCGTAGGTGAGATTGGTTCTTGCTTAAGCCCGTAGCAGCCACGTAAAACTTGCAACAACAAAGTAGAGGACGTCTAACTTGTTTTTGCAGGCATATTGTGATGTGATATGGCCAAGACATGATGCTATATTTTATTGTATGAGATGATCATGTTTTGTAACCGGTTATCGGCAATGGCAGGAGCCATATGGTTGTCGCTTTATTGTATGAAATGCAAGCATACATAATTGCTTTACTTTATCACTAAGCGGTAGCGATAGTCGTAGAAGCAATAGATGGCGTAACGACAACGATGCTATGATGGAGATCAAGGTGTCGCGCGGTGACAATGGTGATCATGATGGTGCTTCGAGATGGAGATCACAAGCACAAGAAGATGATGGCCATATCATATCACTTATATTGATTGCATGTGATGTTTATCTTTTATGCATCTTATCTTGCTTTGATTGACGGTAGCATTTTAAGATGATCTCTCACTAAAATTATCAAGAAGTGTTCTCCACGAGTATGCACCGTTGCCAAAGTTAAATCGTGCCTGACACCACATGATGATCGGGTGTGATAAGCTCTATGTCCATCTACAACGGGTGCAAGCCCGTTTTTGCACACGCAGAATACTCAGGTTAAACTTGACGAGCCTAGCATATGCAGATATGGCCTCGGAACACGGAGACCGAAAGGTCGAGTGTGAATCATATAGTACATATGATCAACATAAGATGTTCACCATTGAAAACTACTCCATCTCACGTGATGATCGGTTATGGTTTAGTTGATTTGGATCACGTGATCACTTAGATGACTAGAGAGATGTCTGTCTAAGTGGGAGTTCTTAAGTAATATGATTAATTGAACTTAAATTTATCATGGACTTAGTCCTGGTAGTATTTTGCAAATTATGTTGTAAATCAATAGCTTGCATTGTTGCTTTCATATGTTTATTTTGATATGTTCCTAGAGAAAATTGTGTTGAAAAATGTTAGTAGCAATGATGCGGATTGGATCCGTGATCGAGGTTTATTCTCATTCTTGCACGTAAGAATTATGTCCTTAATGCACGCTAGGTGACAGACCTATTGCAGGAGCGGATCACGAGGCGTTATGAGCGTTTGGCTAGCTCAATATGATGACTACTTGATAGTTTTGTGCACCATGCTTTATGCCTTAGAATCGGGACTTCAAAATGTTTTGAACATCATGGACCATATGAGATGTTCCAGAATTGAAGTTAATATTTCAAGCAAATACCGAGTTGAGAGATATGAAGCCTCCAACAAGTTCTATAGCTAAAAGATGGAGGAGAATCGCTCAACTAGTGAGCATGTGCTCAGATTATGCAGGTACTACAATCGCTTGAATCAAGTGGGAGTTAATCTTCGAGATAAGATAGTGATTGATGAATTCTCTAGTCACCATCACCAAGTTAGTAGAACTTCATGATGAACTATAGTATGCAAGGGATGATGAAAATGATTCCCGAGTTTTTCATGATGATGAAATCGATGAAGGTAGAAATCAAGAAAGAACATCAAGTGTTGATGGTTAACAAGACCACTAGTTTCAAGAAAAGGGCAAAGGGATAGAAGGGAACTTCAAGAAGAACGGCAAGCAAGTTGCTGCTCAAGTGAAGAAGCCCAAGTCTAGACCTAAGCCTGAGACTAAGTGTTTCTACTGCAAAGGGACTGGTCACTGGAAGCGGAACTACCCCAAGTTATTGGCGGATAAGAAGGATGGCAAAGTGAACATAAGTATATTTGATATACATGTTATTGATGTGTACTTTACTAGTGTTTATAGCAACCCCTCGGTATTTGGTACTAGTTCAGTTGCTAAGAGTAGTAACTCGAAATGGGAGTTGCAGAATAAACAGAAACTAGTTAAGGGTGAAGTGACGATATGTGTTGAAGTAGTTTCAAGATTGATATGATCATCATCGCACGCTCCCTATACTTTCGGGATTAGTGTTGAACCTAAATAAATGTTATTTTGTGTTTGCGTTGAGCATGAATATGATTCGATCGTGTTTATTGCAATACAGTTATTCATTTAAGTAAGAGAATAAACTGTTGTTCTGTTTACATGAATAAAACCTCATATGGTTACACACCCAATGAAAATGGTTCATTGGATCTCGATCGTAGTGATACAAATATTCACAATATTGAAACCAAAAGATGCAAAGTTAATAATGATAGTGCAACTTATTTGTGGCACTGCCGTTTAGGTCATAATGGTGTAAAGCGCATGAAGAAACTCCATGCTGATGGGATTTTGGAATCACTTGATTATGAATCACTTGATGCTTGCGAACCATGCCTCATGGGCAAGATGACTAAAACTCCGTTCTCCGGAACAATGGAACGAGCTACTGACTTATTGGCAATAATACATACTGATGTATGCAGACCAATGAGTATGAATGCTCGTGGCAAGTATCATTATTTTCTGACCTTCACAAGATGATTTGAGCAGATATGGGTATATCTACTTGATGAAACATAAGTCTGAAACATTTGAAAAGTTCAAAGAATTTCATAGTGAAGTGGAAAAATCATCGTGACAAGAAAATAAGGTTTCTACGATCTGATCGCGGAGACAAATATTTGAGTTACGAGTTTGGTCTTCAATTAAAACAATGTGGAATAGTTTCACAAATTCATGCCACATGGAACACCACATCATAATGGTGTGTCCGAACGTCATAACCGTACTTTATTGGATATAGTACAATCTATGATGTTTCTTACCGATTTACCAATATTGTTTTGGGGTTATGCATTAGAGACAGCTGCATTCACGTTAAAAGGGCACCATCTAAATCCGTTGAGACGACACTATATGAACTGTGGTTTAGCAAGAAACCCAAGTTGTCGTTTCTTAAAGTTTGGGGCTGCGATGCTTATGTGAAAAAGTTTCATCCTGATAAGCTCAAACCCAAATCGGAGAAGTGCGTCTTCATAGAATACCCAAAGGAAATTGTTGGGTACACCTTCTATCACAGATCCAAAGGCAAAACATTCGTTGCTAATAATGGATCCTTTCTAGAGAAGGAGTTTCTCTCGAAAGAAGTGAGTGGGAGGAAAGAAGAACTTGATGAGGTAATCGTACTGTTCCTTATTGGAAAGTAGTTCATCACGAAATCTGTTCTTGTGACTACTATACCAATTAGTGAGGAAGCTAATGATGATGATCATGTAACTTCAGATCAAGTTACTACCAAACCTCGTAGGTAAAACGGAGTGAGATCCGCACCAGAGTGGTACGGTAATCCTATTCTGAAGGTCGTGTTACTTGACCATGACAAACCTACGAACTATGAGGAAGCGATGATGAGCCCAGATTCATGAAATGGCTTGAGGCCATGAAATCGAGATGAGATCCATGTATGAGAACAAAGTGTGGACTTTGGTGGAGTTGCCCGATGATCGGCAAGCCATAGAAAATAAATGGATCTTCAAGAGGAAGACGGACGCTGATAGTATTGTTACTATCTACAAAGCTAGAATTGTCGCAAAAGGTTTTCGACAAGTTCAAAGTGTTGACCACGATGAGAGTTTCTCACTCGTATCTATGCTTAAGTCTGTTCGAATCATGTTAGCAATTGCCGCATTTTATGAAATCTGGCAAATGGATAAACAAAACTGCATTCCTTAATGGAGTTATTAAAGAAGAGTTGTATGTGATGCAACCAAGAGGTTTTGTCGATCCTAAAGGTGTTAACAAAATGTGCAAGCTCCAATGATCCATCGTGGATTGGTGCAAGCATCTCGAGTTGGAATATACGCTTTGATAAGTTGATCAAAGCATATAGTTTTATCTGAGACTTGCGGTGAAGCTGTATTTACAAAGAAAGTGAGTGGGAGCACTACAACATTTCGATAAGTATATGTGAATGACATATTGTAGATCGGAAATAATGTAGAATTATTCGCAAAGCATAAAGGAGTGTTTGAAAGGAGTTTTCAAAGAAAGACCTCGGTGAAGCTGCTTACATATTGAGCATCAAGATCTATAGAGATAGATCAAGGCGCTTGATAAGTTTTTCAATGAGTACATACCTTGACAAGATTTTAAGTAGTTCAAAATGGAGCAGATCAAAGAAAGAGTTCTTGCCTGTGTTACAAGGTGTGAAATTGAGTAAGATTCAAAACCCGACCACGGCGAAGATAGAAAGAGAATGAAAGTCATTCCCTATGCCTTGGCCATAGGTTCTATAAAGTATGCCATGCTTTGTATACCCTACACGAGTTTGGCAAGGGAGTACAATAGTGATCTAGGAGTAGATCCTTTGGACAGCGATCAAAATTATCCTTAGTGGAATAAGGATATGTTTCTCGATTATGGAAGTGAAAAAGGTTAAATAAAAAGGGTTACGTCAATGCAAGTTTTGACACCAATCTGGATGACTCTAAGTCTCGATCTAGATACATATTGAAAGTGGGAGCAATTAGCTAGAGTAGCTTCGTGGAGAGCATTGTAGACATAGAAAAATTGCAAAATACATAACGGATCTGAATGTGAAAGACCCGTTGACTAAGACTCTCTCACAAGCAAAACATGATCACACCTTAGTACTCTTTGGGTGTTAATCACATAGCGATGTGAACTAGATTACTGAATCTAGTAAACCCTTTGGGTGTTGGTCACATGGCGATGTGAACTATGGGTGTTAATCACATGATGATGTGAATTATCGATGTTAGTCACATGGTGATGTGATCTAGATTATTGACTCTAGTGCAAGTGGGAGACTGAAGGAAATATGCCCTAGAGGCAATAATAAAGTTATTATTTATTTCCTCATATCATGATAAATGTTTATTATTCATGCTAGAATTGTATTAACCGGAAACATAATACATGTGTGAATATATAGACAAGCAGTGTCACTAGTATGCCTCTACTTGACTAGCTTGTTAATCAAAGATGGTTATGTTTCCTAACCATGAACAAGGAGTTGTTATTTGATTAACAAGGTCACATCATTAGTTGAATGATCGATTGACATGACCCATTCCGTTAGCTTAGCACACGATCGTTTAGTATGTTGCTATTGCTTCCTTCATGACTTATACATGTTCCTATGACTATGAGATTATGCAACTCCGTTTACGGAGGAACACTTTGTGTGCTACCAAGCGTCTAACGAATCGGGTGATTATAAAGGTGCTCTCTGGTGTCTCGAAGGTACTTGTTGGGTTGGCGTATTTGAGATTAGGATTTGTCACTCCGAATGTCGGAGAGGTATCTCTGGGCCCTCTCGGTAATACACATCACTTAAGCCTTGCAAGCATTTCAACTAATGAGTTAGTTGTGAGATGATGTATTACGGAACGAGTAAAGAGACTTGCGGTAGCGAGATTGAACTAGGTATTGGATACCGACGATCGGATCTCGGGCAAGTAACATACCGATGACAAAGGAACAACGTATGTTGTTGTGCGGTTTGACCGATAAAGATCTTCGTAGAATATGTAGGAACCAATATGGGCATCCAGGTCCCGCTATTGGTTATTGACCGGAGACATGTCTCGGTCATGTCTACATGTTCTCGAACCATAGGGTCCGCACGCTTAAGGTTTCGATGATGATTATATTATGAGTTTATGTATTTTGATGTACGAAGGTTGTTCGAGTCCGGATATGATCACGGACATGACGAGGAGTCTCGAAATGGTCGAGACATAAAGATTGATATATTGTATGGATATATTTGGACACCGAAAAGGTTCCGGAGAAGTTTGGAGCTCCGGGAGGTTACCGGAACCCCCCGGAGGTATATGGGCCTTATTGGGCCCATGTAGGAGGAAGGGAGAAGGAACAAGGGAGGGGGGCGCGCCCCCTCAAGCCCAATCCGAATTGGGGAGGGGGGCCGGCCCCCCTTTCCTTTCTCCTTCCCCTTCTTCCTATTACTACTACTAGTACTACTTCCTAATACTAGTACTCTTTCCTTCCACCTCCAAATAAGATAAGGAAAGGGAGGAAACCTACTTGGAGTAGGTTTCCCCTCCTCTATGGCGCCCCCCTTGGGCGGCCACCTCCTCCTCCCTCCTTTATATACGGGGTAGGGGCACCCTAGAACATACAAGTTGATCATTGATCGTTCCTTAGCCGTGTGCGGTGCCCCTCCACGATATTACACCTCGATCATATTGTAGCGGTGCTTAGGCGAAGCCTGCGACAGAGAACATCAAGATCGTCACCACGCCGTCGTCTTGACGAGAACTCCCCTCGGGCCTCTCTTGGATTGGAGATCGAGGGTGCGTCATCGAGCTGTCGCGTGTCAAGAACTCGGAGGTGCCGAATGCGGTGCTTGGATCGGTTGGACCGGGAGGACGTATGACTACTTCCTCTACGTTGCGTCAACGCTTCCGCTTCGGTCTACGAGGGTACATAGACAACACTCTCCCCTCTTGTTGCTATATCATCACCATGATCTTGCGTGTGCGTAGGAAATTTTTTGAAATTACTACCTTCCCCAACAACTTAAACTTCCAAAACCTCTTTGTGATTCTCGGTCTGACCGATTCTTCCATTTCGGTCCTACCGAGATCACCAAGTTGATCTGAGTTTTCAATCTTGGTGCAACCGATTTGAACTTTTCGGTCTCACCGATTTGCTATAACTGAACACAGTTATGCATCTCGGTGCCACCGAGTTGTTCCACTCGGTCACACCGACAGGGTCGGGCTATATATGGCCACGGGCAAAAATTTGGAAATTTCTCCGAAACCCTTCCCCCGCGCAACAGCTCGCTCTGCCATTGTGGTCTCCGGCTCCTCGCCGCCAGCAGCCTCCTGTCGCTGGTCTTCGCCGCCGTCAACGGAATTCGTCCCCGCCGTTGCCGCCGTAGCAAGTCCACCGCCAAGTTAGGGTATGGACTTGATCTTTGTGCTATCCACGTCTGATTCCTAGCACATTGTTTTCATATTGATTCTTGCCACGATTGAGATTCTTCTATCCAGTCAAAATAGTTCATAGATTATATGCGATTCAAATTTTTAGGGTTAGGTTTCCGCCGAAACCATCTCGGACCCACCGAGTTGAAAAACTCGGTCTCACCGATTTGGCGTATGCCATTGCACTAGTGACTCTCGATCCGACCGAGAATTACTAATCGGTGCGACCGATTTGGGGATGATGTGAAACCCTAGCAGTCTTAGTGCCACCGAACTGAAACTCGGTCCAACCGAGATCATCAGTTTAGGTTTCAAAACTGCTTCGGTATCACCGAGTTTGAAAATCGGTTGATCCGAAATGCTTTCTGTGGAAAACTAAAACTGAACTTTTGAATCATTCTTTTGCAAAAATATCTGCATTTTGTGATGCTCATCTTTTCTATCTCATCTATAACTCTTCACAGGGTCAGCAGTCAGCTTTTGCAGTATGTCCGATCGGTGACAACGAACAGTCTCAAGAACAGATGGACTTGAGTGAGGGCACTAGTCCCTTAACCCGGATGATGGGAGCGAAGTACTCCTAGCAACTTGTCTAAGGCTGCTACTAGGCAAAGGAGGAAGAGAACCTCAGACTCAGAGGATGAGGATTACAAAGCTGAGGAAGATGAGGCCACTTCCAAGAAAGTGGTGCTCAAGAAAGAGTATGGCTCTGCACAAAGCACAAAGCCAGGTCTGAAGAAGAAAGTTCCTGCCAAAAGAACTCCAATGCCAAAGGCCAGGAAGTCCACTCAAGTGCCAGCCCAAGCTCAACCCAAAGAGGCACCTGCAAGGAAAGAAGCACCATCAAAACCTCAGAAGGTCCCCACTGGTGCAACCATGAAGTTCACAATTGAATCTGAGGATGATGGTGATCAGGACAAGAAAAAGAAGAGAGCTAGAACCACAAATGCCAAGGTCCTTGGAAAGCCCTCAATGAGAAGGGGTTCTGATGAAGTGGAAGAGGATGCTGCACCAGCACCTAAGGCAGCTAAGCTTATGGGAGATGCAATTAGGTCAGGGGCTGCAACATCCAAGCCCAAAGATGCACCCAAATCTGCCTCCAAGGCCAAGCAAGCTCCAAAGAGGAATACTAGGAGTATTCCAGCTGCTGAGAAGAACAAGGCCCCAGTGCCCAATGTTGCGAGAAGATGAAGATGAAGAAGGTCAAGTCCTCGAGCTCAAGCCCAAGATACAGGACCACAATGATGCCCATCCTGTGGTTGAGGACATGAGAATCGGGAAGGATTCTGGGCTGAGGCTATGGAGGATGGAAGATCCATATGCTTCAAGAAGAAGGACTGCTGTTGACTACTGTGTTCCACACAAAGGAACAATGGGACTTTTATGAGACCATTCTGCTGGACAAGAAGCCCATTGTCTATGATATGAGGTGGGTTGATTGGAAATTCATCGGGAGAATGAGCAGCACTACCACAGTGGTGGAGAGCTTTATTGCTTGTGGAGTGGCAGATTTTGTTGGATGAAGTTCACCAACTGGAATGATGAGCTTATCATGCGCTTCTACTCCTGACACACTTTTATCCAGATGATAGAATTGTGTGGATGTCTGAAGGTACAAGGTACCAATCTACTGTTGAAGAATGGGCAAGTTCGATAAATGCCCCCAAGGAAGAAGAGGATGACTTGGACATATATGCAAAGAAGAAGTTGGGTCACAATTCAATGGCTCACATGTACAAGGAAATTCCTGACAAGGTAGTTGAAACTCACAAGTTTGGATCAGTTCACTTTCTGCTGTAAGGATTGGCAACCATAAACTGGATTCTGAGGCACACTTTGTTGCTCAAGTCAGGTGACCATAACATGATCAGAGGGCATGCCATCAACATGCTGCATGTGTTTGATGTGCCACAGAAGTTCAAAGTCATGAGCCTGATCATTGAAACAATCAAGAGGACTGCAGCAGATCAGAAGAGGAGCTGTGGATATGCACCTCAGATTCAATAATTGATCAACTCCAAGATGGGCATAGGGAAATATCAGTTGGATAAGGAACATTTTCCAATTTATCCAGACTTTGAGGACAATGAGGTTGTCATGAATGAAGATGATCCACAATCGGTCCAAGCTCGGGAGAAGAAGGAGAAGGCAAAACAGAGAAAGGCTGCCAAGATGCCAACTCAAGAGGAGGCATCTGAGTATTTCTTGAAGACCAAACAAGAGCAGCTTGGTTACTTGATAGCATCAACTCGAGGATTGAGAAGGGTTGGCCACCCTAACTGAAAACCAGGAGAGCACTGGAGAGAATCATGGAACAAAAATCTATGATCTAGATGTCAAGGTGGCGAGATTCAATCGGTTGTAGAGCAGCTGCAGGATGACATGCGAGAGAGGAAGGGCAAGACAACCACCAATGTGTTTGCCAGAGTGCCCAGAGCTCAGAGGTCGATTCAGCGTGCCAATGACAGATACTAGAGCTACAACTTCAAACCAGCTACCGCCCCTCAGTTCGGTGCAACCAGCTCCAAATCCACTCCAAAGACCCTCTACTTCAAGCTGAAGCCTTCGTCCAAGGAGCTATCAGACACCACCACCGAAGATCAAGCACGAGAGTCGATCTAGCACTATGCATTTTCTATGAACTTTTGATAACTTGTTGCCAAAGGGCGAAAAATGCATAAATCATAAACCGAGAGAGGTGTTGCTTTTATTCTCTCTTGCTTTATTTGGTGGTTTTCAAACTTTGTTTGCTTTTGGTTGAGATACTATGCTGTGAGACATTGATGATCATGTGTTTGATCATAAGCTACACTTATGCATGCTTGATATTATCCTATCTATCTTATGTGATCATTCACTATGCTTGGTGATGAGTGCATGTATTCATTGTGTATTATTTTGAGCGCTCCACCAAGATGTATGTGACATGGAAGAGTAACCCATGAGCCTAATTCATTGTGCATTTGCAGTCCAAAGCAAATCTTAACCCATGCACAAATTTAGGGGGAGCTCTTGCTTATCACATACTTCTCAAAGCGACAATGTTATTCAATCTTATTATCATTTGTCGAAGCTTTGATCTATATGTTGTCATCAATTACCAAAAAGGGGGAGATTGAAAGTGCAACTATCCCTAGGTGGTTTTGGTAATTAATAACAACATATAGCTCATTGAGCTAATACTATTCCAAGACTATTATTTCAGGAAAGCTTAATGAATGGCATGGCATGGATGATGAAAGTGGATCCCTCAAAACACTAAGGACAAAGGATTGGCTCAAGCTCAAAAGCTCAAGACTCTTCATTTTACATTTTAGTGATCCAAGATCACATTGAGTCTATAGGAAAAGCCAATACTATCAAGGAGGGATGAGGTGTTGCTTAATGAGCCTCTTGCTTCATGTGCTTAGTGATATGCTCCAAAACCCTCAACTACTTTCCCACATCCACAAATGACCTAAACCCAAAGCCAAAATCGGTCACACCGAAACTTCCTATCCAGTGCCACCGATTCCAAAAGTCATAACCACTGCCACAAACCCTAAGCAAATCGGTCTTACCAATAGGGATCTCGGTCTCACCGAGATGGGGTTGCAATCTCTCTGTTTCCCTTCGTAACGTTTCGGTCTAACCGAAGTGAGCGATCGGTCCCACCGAGATTGTAATGTAAACTCTCTGTTTCCTTTTTGTAACATTTCGGTCTCACCGAAAAGAGCAAATCGGTCCCACCGAGTTTACCTGACCAACTCTCTGGAAAGCTTATTACCAAATCGGTCTCACCAAGTTTGTGTAATCGGTCTTACCGAGATTAGGTTATGCCCTAACCCTAACCGAATCGGTCTCACCGAGATGCATGTCGGTCCCACCAAAATTCACTAACGGTCACTAGGTTTACTAAATCGGTTCGACCGAGTTTAACAATTCGGTCCCACCGAGTTTGGTAAATTGTGTGCAACAGTTAGATTTTGTGTGGAGGCTATATATACCCCTCCACCTCCTCTTCATTCGTGGAGAGAGCCATCAGAACGAACCTACACTTCCAACTTACCATTTCTGAGAGAGAACCACCTACTCATGTGTTGAGACCAAGATATTCCATTCCTACCATATGAATCTTGACCTTCCCCAAGTTGCTTTCCACTCAAATCTTCTTTCCACCAGATCCAAACCCATTGAGAGAGAGTTGAGTGTTGGGGAGACTATCATTTGAAGCACAAGAGCAAGGAGTTCATCATCAACACACCATTTGTTACTTCTTGGAGAGTGGTGTCTCCTAGATTGGCTAGGTGTCACGTGGGAGCCTCCGACAAGATTGTGGAGTTGAACCAAGGAGTTTGTAAGGGCAAGGAGATCACCTACTTCGTGAAGATCTACCACTAGTGAGGCAAGTCCTTCGTGGGCGACGGCCATGGTGGGATAGACAAGGTTGCTTCTTTGTGGACCCTTCATGGGTGGAGCCCACCGTGGACTCGCGCAGCCATTACCCTTAGTGGGTTGAAGTCTCCATCAACGTGGATGTACGATAGCACCACCTATCGGTACCACGCCAAAACATCCGTGTCTCCAATTGTGTTTGAATTCTCCAAACCCTTCCCTTTACTTTCTTGCAAGTTGCATGCTTTAATTTCCGCTGCCTATATACTCTTTGCATGCTTTCTTGAATTGTGTGATGATTGCTTGACTTGTCCTAAAGTAGCTAAAATCTGCCAAACTCTAAAATTGGGAAAAGGTTAAGTTTTTATTGGTCAAGTAGTCTAATCACCCCCCCCCTCTAGACATACTTCAAGGTCCTACAACTATCAATGACATCTCATGTCCATGGTCAGGAAACTATGACCATCTATTGATCAATGAGCTAGTCAACTAGAGGCTCACTAGGGACATGTTGTGGTCTATGTATTCACACATGTATTACGGTTTCCAGTTAATACAATTATAGCATGAACAATAGACAATTATCATGAACAAGGAAATATAATAATAACCATTTTATTATTGCCTCTAGGGAATATTTCCAACAGTCTCCCACTTGCACTAGAGTATAATCTAGTTCACATCACTATGTGATTATAATGAATCCAACACCCATGGGGTTTGATCATATCTCGCTTGTGAGAGAGGTTATTAGTCAATGGGTCTGAACCTTTCAGATCCGTGTGTGCGTTACAAATCTCTATGTCATCTTCTAGATGCAGTTACCACATGCTATTTGGAACTATTCCAAATAACTGCTCTACTATACGAATCCGGTTTACTACGCAGAGTCATCTAGATTAGTGTCAAAGTTTGCATCAGCGTAACCCTTTACGACGAACTCTTTTACCACCTCCATAATCGAGAAAATTCCTTTAGTTAACTAGTTACTAAGGATAAGTTTGACCGCTGTCATGTGATCCATTCCTAGATCACTCTTGTACCCCTTGAATGACTCATGGCAAGGCACACTTCAAGTGCGGTACACATCATAGCATACTGTAGAGCCTGCGTCTAAAGCATAGGGGACGACCTTCGTCCTTTCTCTCTCTTCTGCCGTGGTCAGGTCTTGAGTCTTACTCAATACTCACACCTCATAACACAACCAAGAACTCCTTCTTTGCCGGTCTATTTTGAACTCTTTCAAAATCTTGTCACGGTATGTGTTCGTTTGAAAGTACTATCAAGCGATCTTGATCTATCCTTATAGATGTTGATGCTTAATGTTCAAGCAGCTTAATCCAGGTTTTCTATTGAAAAACACTTTTCAAAAAACCCTATATGCTTTCCAGAAATTCTACAACATTTCTGATCAACAATATGTTAACAACATATACTCATCAGAAATTCTATAGTGTTCCCACTCACTTCTTTGGAAATACAAGTTTCTCATAAACTTTGTATAAACACAAAATCTTTGATCATCTCATCAAAGCATATATTCCATCTCCGAGGTGCTTACTCCAGTCCTTAGAAGGATTACTGGAGCTTTGCATACTTGTTAGCATCCTTCAGGATTGACAAAACCTTTTGGTTGTATCACATACAACCTTTCCTCAAAAATATCGTTGAGGAAACAATGTTTTGACATCCTATCTGCAAGATTTCATAAATAATGCAGTAACTGCTAATATAATTCCAACAGACTCTTAGCATCGCTACGAGTGAGAAAGTCTCATCATAGTCAACTCCTTGAACTTGTCGGAAGACATCTTAGCGACAAGTCGAGCTTTCTTAATGGTGACACTTACTATCATTGTCCGTCTTCCTTTTAAAATCCATCTATACTCAACAACCTTACGACCATCAAGTAGTTCTTCCAAAGTCTATACTTTGTTTTCATACATGGATCCTCTCAGATTTTATGGCCTCAAGCCATTCGTCGGAATCCGGGCCCACCATCGCTTCTCCATAGCTCATAGGTTCATTGTTGTCTAGCAACATGACCTCCAAGACAGGATTACGTACCACTCTGAAGTAGTACGTATCCTTGTCAACCTACGAGTTTTGATAGTGACTTGATCCGAAGTTTCATGATCAATATCATCAGCTTCCACTTCAATTGGTGTAGGCGCAACAAGAACAACTTCCTGTGCCCTGCTACACACTAGTTGAAGTGACGGATCAATAACCTCATCAAGTCTCCACCATCCTCCCACTCAATTCTTTCAAGAGAAGCTTTTCCTCGAGAAAGGACCTGTTTCTAGAAACAATCGCTTTTGCTTCCGGATCTGAAATAGGAGGTATACCCAACTGTTTTGGGTGTCCTATGAAGATGCATTTATCGCTTTGGGTTTGAGCTTATCAGGCTAAAAAAATTCCACATAAGCGTCGCAGCCCCAAACTTTTAAGAAATGACAGCTTAGGTTTCTCTAAACCATAGTTCATATGTTGTCATCTCAACGGAATTACGTGGTGCCCTATTTGAAGTGAATGCGGTTGTCTCTAATGCGTAACCCATAGACGATAGTGGTAATTCGATAAGAGACATCATGGTATGCACCATATCCAATAGGTGTAGTTATGATGTTCGGACACACCATCACACTATGGTGTTACAGGTGGTATTAGTTGTGAAACAATTTCCACAATGTCTTAATTGTGTGCCAAACTCGCAACTCAGATATTCATCTCTATGATCATATCATAGACATCTTATCCTCTTGTCATGACGATCTTCAACTTCACTCTGAAATTACTTGAACCTTTCAATAATTCAAACTTGTGTTTCATCAAGTAAATATACTTAGCATCTACTCAAATCATCTGTGAAGCAAGAACATAATGATAGCCACTACGTGCCTCAGCACTCATTGGACTGCACACATCAAAATGTATCACTTCCAACAAGTTGCTCTCTTGTTCCATCTCACTGAAAACGAGGCCTTTCAGTCATCTTGCCCATGTGGTATGATTTGCATGTCTCAAGTGATTCAAAATCAAGTGAGTCCAGACAATCCATCTGCATGGAGTTTCTTCATGCGTATACACCAATAGACATGGTTCGCATGCCTCAAACTTTTCAAAAACGAGTGAGTCCAAAGATCCATCAACATGGAGCTTCTTCATGCGTTTTATACCAATATGACTCAAATGGCAGTGCTACAAGTAGGTGGTACTATCATTAATCTCTTATACATGTGTATCACTACGATCGAGATTCAATAAACCATTCATTTAAGGTGCACGACCATTGAAGGTACTATTCAAATAAACAGAGTAACCATTATTCTCCTTAAATGAAACATAATCCAATCATGTCTATGCTCAACGCAAACACCAAATAACAATTATTTAGGTTTAACACCAATCCCGATGGTAGAGGGAGCGTGCGATGTTTGATAACATCAACCTTGGAAATACTTCCAACACATATCGTCACCTCACTTTTAGCTAGTCTCCGTTTATTCCGTAGCTTTTTATTTCAAGTTACTAACATTTAGCAACCGAACCGGTATCTAATACCCTGGTGCTACTAGGAGTACTAGTAAAGTACACATAATAATGTATATCCAATATACTTTTGTCGACCTTGACAGCCTTCTCATTTACCAAGTATCTAGGGTAGTTCCGCTTCAGTGACCGTTCCCCTCATTACAGAAGCACTTAGTCTCGGATTTGGGTTCAACCTTGGGTTTCTTCACTAGAGTAGCAACTGATTTGCCATTTCATGAAGTATCCCTTCTAGCCCTTGCCCTTCTTGAAACTAGCGGTTTTACTAACCATCAACAATTGATGCTCCTACTTGATTTCTACTTTCGCGGTGTCAAACATCATGAATAGCTCAAGGATCATCATGTCTATCCTTGATATGTTATAGTTCATCACGAAGCTCTAATAGCTTGGTGGCAGTGACTATGGAGAACTATCACTGTTTCATCTGGAAGATTAACTCCCACTCAATTCAAGCGATTGTAGTACTCAGACAATCTGAGCACATGCTCAACGATTGAGATTTTCTCCCTTAGTTTGCAGGCTTAAGAAACTTGTCAGAGGTCTCATACCTCTTGACGTGGGCACTAGTCTGAAATCCCAATTTTAGTCTTTGGAACATCTCATATGTTCTGCGACGTTTCAAAAATGTCTTTGGTGCCTCAATTCTAAACCGTTTAACATTACACACTGAACTATCATGTAGTCATCAAAACGTGTATGTCAGATGTCCGCAACATCCACAGACGACGCTCGAGGTTCAACACACCGAGCGGTGCATTAAGGACATAAGCCTTCTGCGCAGCAATGAGGATAATCCTCAGTTTATGGACCCAGTCCGCGTAATTGCTACTATCAACTTTCAACTAAAATTTCTCTAGGAACATATCTTAAACAGTAGAACTAAAGCGTAAGCTACGACATGATTTGCAAAGACCTTTTGACTATGTTCATGATAATTAAGTTCATCTGATTATTTAATGAACTCCCACTTAGATAGACATCCCTCTAGTCATCTAAGTGATACATGATCCGAGTCAACTAGGTCGTGTCCGATCATCACGTGAGACGGACTAGTCATCATCGGTGAACATCTTCATGTTGATCGTATCTACTATACGACTCATGTTCGACCTTTCGGTCTCTTGTGTTCCGAGGCCATGTCTATACATGCTAAGGCTCGTCAAGTCAACCTAAGTGTTTTGCGTGTGTAAATCTGGCTTACACCCGTTGTATGCGAACGTTAGAATCTATCACACCCGATCATCACGTGGTGCTTCGAAACAACGAACTTTCGCAACGGTGCACAGTTAGGGGGAACACTTTCTTGAAATTTTAATGAGGGATCATCTTATTTATGCTATCGTCGTTCTAAGCAAATAAGATGTAGACATGACAAACATCACATGCAAATCATAAAGTGACATGATATGGCCAATATCATCTTGCGCCTTTGATCTCCATCTTTGAGGCGCGGCATGATCACCTTCGTCACCGGCATGACACCATGATCTCCATCATCGTGTCTTCATGAACTTGTCTCGCCAACTATTACTTCTCCTACTATGGCTAATGGTTAGCAATAAAGCAAAATAATTACATGGCGTTTTCAATGACACGCAGGTCATACAATAAATTAAGACAACTCCTATGGCTCCTGCCGTTTGTCATACTCCTCGACATGCAAGTCGTGATTCCTATTACAAGAACATGATCAATCTCATACATCACATATATCATTCATCACATTATTTTGGGCCATATCACATCACATAGCATACCCTGCAAAAACAAGTTAGACGTCATCTAATTGTTGTTGCATGTTTTACGTCGCTGCTACGGGTTTCTAGCAAGAACGTTTCTTACCTAGGCAAAGCCACAACGGTGATATGCCAATTGCTATTTACCCTTCATAAGGACCCTTTTCATCGAATCCGATCCGACTAAAGTGGGAGAGACTGGCACCCACTAGCCACCTTATGCAACAAGTGCATGTCAGTCGGTGGAACCTGTCTCACGTAAGCGTACGTGTAACGTCGGTCCGGGCCACTTCATCCCACGATGTCACCAAATCAAGATAAGACTAGTAACGGTAAGCATATTGAACAAACCAACGCCCACAACTACTTGTGTTCTACTCATGCATAGAATCTACGCAATAGACCTAGCTCATGATGCCACTGTTGGGGAACGTAGCAATAATTCAAAATTTTCTACGCATCACCAAGGTCAATCTATGGAGATTCTAGCAACAAGAGAGGGAGAGGATGAGTTGATCTTCATACCCTTGAAGATCGCGATGCGGAAGCGTTACAAGAACGCGGTTGGTGGAGTCGTACACGCAGCAATTCAGATCACGATCGATTCCGATCTAAGCGCCGAACGGATGGCGCCTCCGCGTTCAACACACGTACAACCCGAGGACGTCTCCTCCTTCTTGATCCAGCAAGGGGAGAGGAGAAGTTGAGGGAGAACTCCGACAGCACAACGACGTGGTGGTGATGGAGCTCATGGTTCTCCGGCAGAGCTTCGCTAAACACTACGGAAGAGGAGGAAGTGTTGGAGGAGGGAGGGGCTGCGCCAGGGGCAAGGGTGCGGCTGCCCTCTATCTCCCTCACTATATGTAGGGGTAAGGGGGGTGGAGGAGGCGCCCTAGGGTTCCCTAGGGGAGGGGTGGCGGCCACAAGGGAAACCCTAGATGGGTTTGGGCGCCCCCACCCCTAGGAAACTTGCCCCCCAAGCTGGGAGGGGTGGCTGCCCTAGGGGAGGCGCCCCCACCTCTCCACGTTACGTGAGATGGGGTGGGAGGGGCGCACAGCCCCTTAGTGGGCTGATCTGCCCCCTCCCCTTGGCCCATAAGGCCACCCAACGCTTGTCGGGGCCTCCGAAACACCTTTCGGTCACGCTGGTCGACACCCGGTACACCCAGAACAATTCCGGACTCTAATACCCTTCGTCGAATATATCGTTCTTCACCTCCGGACCATTCCGGAATTCCTCGTCACGTCCGGGATCTCATCCGGGACTCCGAACAACCTTCGGTAACCACATACTATTTCCCATAACAACTCTAGCGTCACCGAACCTTAAGTGTGTAGACCCTACGGGTTCGGGAACCATGCAGACATGACCGAGACATTCTCCGGCCAATAACCAACAGCGGGATCTGGATACCTTGGCTCCCACATGTTCCACGATGATCTCATCGGATGAACCACGATGTCGGGGTTTCAATCAATCCCGTATACAATTCCCTTTGTCAACCGGTATGTTACTTGCCCGAGATTCGATCGTCGGTATCCCAATACCTCGTTCAATCTCGTTACCGGCAAGTCACTTTACTCATTCTGTAATGCATGATCCCGTGACTAACTACTTAGCCACATTGAGCTCATTATGATGATGCATTACCGAGTAGGCCCAGAGATACCTCTCCATCATACGGAGTGACAAATCCCAGTCTCGATTCGTGCCAACCCAACAGACACTTTCGGAGATGCCTGTAGTGTACCTTTATAGCCACCCAGTTACGTTGTGATGTTTGGTACACCCAAAGCATTCCTACGGTATCCGGGAGTTGCACAATCTCATGGTCTAAGGAAATGATACTTGACATTAGAAAAGCTTTAGCAAACGAACTACACGATCTTTGTGCTACGCTTAGGATTGGGTCTTGTCCATCACATCATTCTCCTAATGATGTGATCCCGCTATAAATGACATCTAATGTCCATGGTCAGGAAACCATGACCATCTATTGATCAACGAGCTAGTCAACTAGAGGCTCACTAGGGACATGTTGTGGTCTATGTATTCACACATGTATTACGGTTTCCAGTTAATACAATTATAGCTTGAACAATAGACAATTATCATGAACAAGGAAATATAATAATAACCATTTTATTATTGCCTCTAGGGCATATTTCCAACAGAGGTCACCCACCGGCCTTGAGGGTTGGATCCGGACATATTGGAGGATCTGGGGTGATTGAGTTTGGGTCTCGGGTGTTAGAACTCGAGATGCGAAAGGGCACAAGGGTGGTGTAAAAGAGGTATAGGCCTCGGCCCCTTTATAAGGGGGGTGAATATCAAGAGTCCTCGGCGTGACCGCTTGAGGCTTATCTTAAAACACGGAGTCATACCAATAGTCGTCGTGGGGTTGCGCACGCCCGTATTGATGGAAGATCCCGTAATAAGCGGAACACGATCTTTGCTTTGGCAGGGCGTGCCAATAAAACCGCCTCGCAACGTGTATCGAGGTGGGCTAAAAAGAAAAACCGATTCGTGTTGGGCTGGGCCACGATGCAAGGGCACGACGTACAAAGATTGCCAGCTGATCAGATTTATGCTATGCTCCCCACGGTGGTATGTGAAGATCATCTTGCAGATCCGGACACGGTCTAAGTGTTTGATAATTAATTTGGAGTATATGGAACCCGCCTTGCAATGCCGAAGACAAAATTGCGCGCCAGACTCCGTCATTGAAGCCTGGTTCAGGGGCTACTGAGGGAGTCCTGGATTAGGGGGTATCCGGACAGCCGGACTATATACTTTGTCCGGACTATTGGAGCGTGAAGATACAAGACTCAAGACTCTGTCCCGTGTCCGGATGGGACTCTCCTTTGCGTGGAAGACAAGCTTGGCAATCCGGATATTATATATTTCCTTCCTTGTAACCGACTCCGTGTAAACCCTAGCCCCCTCCGGTGTCTATATAAACCGGAGGGTTTAGTCCTTAGAGGGACGATCACAATCATAATCATCATAGGCTAGCTTCTAGGGTTTAGCCTCTATGATCCCGTGGTAGATCACCTCTTGTACTAATCATATCATCAATATCAGTCAAGCAGGAAGTAGGGTTTTACCTCCATTGAGAGGGTTCGAACCTTGGTAAACATTGTGTCCCTTGCCTCCTATTACCATTAGCCAAAGACGCACAGATTGGGACCCCCTACCCGAGATCCGCCAGTTTTGACACCGACAGCTGGGCCCTGGTGAGGGAGTCCTGAACTAGGGGGTGTCCGGATAGCCGGACTATCATTGTCGGCCGGACTCCAAGACTATGAAGATACAAGATTGAAGACTTCGTCCCGTGTCCGGATGGGACTTTCCTTGGCGTGGAAGGCAAGCTTGGCATTACGGATATGTAGATCTCCTACCATTGTAACCGACTCTGTGTAGCCCTAGCCCTCTCCGGCGTCTATATAAACCGGAGGGTTTTAGTCTGTAGGACGGACAACCATTACAACAATCATACCATAGGCTAGCTTCTAGGGTTTAGCCTCCTTGATCTCATGGTAGATCCACTCTTGTACTACCCATATCATCAATATCAATCAAGCGGGAGTAGGGTTTTACCTCCATCGAGAGGGCCCAACACAGGTAAAAACATCGTGTCCCTTGTCTCCTGTTACCATCCGCCTAGACGCACGCTCGGGACCCCCTACCGAGATCTGCCGGTTTTGACACCGACATTGGTGCTTTCATTGAGAGTTCCTCTGTGCCGTCACGATCAGGAAGGATGCCTCTTCCCGTCTTTAAAGACGGTATCATCGCCAAAGGAGCCTTGGCCGCCGGCCAAACTATCCGGCTTGGTGGTTTTCTCATGACCGCCTGTTCGGCCACCGCTTCGACGATGACCTCTCGGGTCATCAAAAACAATCTTCACGTTAACTCGGAATTGACCAAGCAGCTGGATCCAATAGAGCTCTCGTCCATAAACAAGCTCTTGGATCGCATCGCCGCCTTGGGAGTCGCTACAGACTACAATCAGATTGGGCTTAAAACCGATCTGAGAGAGATTAATTCTCGTCAGGTTACCCACCACGTTGCGGTGGTAGAGGAACAACGCGGCGACTCTTCTTCTGTATTGAAAACTAGTTATGTCCGGACTCCCGAACCCTCCATGCCGGATTCCCGCGGAGGGACGGATGTCGATCAAGCACTAAACCTAAAGTCAGGCATCGGACTAGACTCGTTGGACAATGTCCAGCAATCCAAGCTTCCAAATTCGGAAACTTTTCGGCTCTTGAGCCTCGAGATGGGCAGGGTTTCGGACTCAATTCCACCCACCCACCCAAACATATGCGATCTATCCCAAATCCGGCAAGAGCCCGCTGAAACAATACATCATTACTGGGCCAGATTCCTCCTGGTTATGGACAGGATAAAAGAGTGCCGTGAGGAAAATGCAATTTCAATTTTCTGCAATAACTGCACGGACGAGGGAATCTTGAACACCGTAAGTCGTCGTGAAATTATACGCTTCGCCGACCTAGCGTCCATATTACGAAAGTACTGTGCGATGGAGAGTTTCCGGAAAACCGAAACTAAGTTTTGGGACAACCCGGCTCCGAATACAACCCCAGTCCGAAACAAAAGGGTGCATCATGCTCGGCACGGTACAAAAACCAAAAGCAAAAACCCCATAAAGACGCACGGAACCGTCTTTGGAGGGATGGCTCAGCGGACCTGTAAAATTCACAAGATCTGATAGGCGCCACCCCAACACATATCCTTGAGCATGTTGGATCTCATGGCGGTGGCCAAAAGTGGCAAAGAGCTTCTAGCCCGGAGAACCACCCCAGCGATACCGATGCGGTGTCAATAGTCTTGAGACTTTCGCATCAAATAATATCGGAAGCGAACAATCCGCAGCCCGCTGAAGTCTACCAAGTAGCAACAACAAATCCATGGAGCGACACAGCCATCACCTTCAACGCCAGCACGAACCTAAATTCGAACAGCCCGAGCACCAGCCGCATTGGTCCTCGGTCCAATAGTGGGCGGCTTTTGTCTTACCAAGGTTCTCATGGATGGCGGCAGCGATTAAACCTCATCTACGAGGAAACCCTTCAAAAATGGAAATAGATGGAGCCGCATTGGCGAAGCAGCACAACCTTTAGAGGAATAATCCCTAGCCGAGAAGCACGCTGCATAGGAAAAATCACACTTGATGTGGTGTTCGGCTCGCCGGACAATTACAGGTCCGAGGAGGTCACATTCCAAGTGGCCCCGTTCAGCAGCGGATATCACGCTATATTAGGACGAGAGGCATTCACAATTTTTCAAGCCATACCCCATTACGGGTACATGAAGCTTAAGATGCCCGGGCCCAGCGGAATAATCACTCTTGTCAGTGATCCGGACACAGCACTCCGCGCCGAAAACAAGACAGCCGCACTAGCCCTAGAGGCACTATCCGAAGCCTTAGCGACAGAGGAGCTCATGGCGCTGCGCTCAACGGTGAACAGGGATGATGTGATACTCGATAAGAGGCCCAAGTCCACCTCTTTTAAACCAGCAGACGAAATAGTCAAATTCCAGGTCCATCCAACGGACCCAACAAAAACGGCCTCCATTGGGGCACAGTTAAACCTTGATGTAGACGCCGCACTACGAGAATTCCTTCGAGAGAATTGGGACATCTTCGCCTGGCATCCTTTAGATATGCTAGGAATCCCACGCAGATTGGCAGAACACAGCCTAAACATCCTAAAAGGATTCAAGCCAGTCAAACAGGCTCTTCGGCGATTTTCCGAACCCAAAAGACAGGCAATGGGAGAGGAGCTAGCCAAACTATTGGAAGCCAGATTCATCAGAGACATCAAACATCCGGACTGGCTAGCAAACCTGGTGATGGTACCAAAGAAGGACAAATCCTGGCGCCTATGTGTCGATTTTAAAGACCTAAACAAGGCTTGCCCAAAGGATACTCCGTCTACCATCAAACCTGGTGATGGCACGATTCATTGTGCTTCCTCGACGCATACTCCGTCTACCATCAAATCAAGATGGCGGAGGCGGACCAAACCGCAACGGCATTCATTACTCCATACGGACCATTCTGCTTCAACACGATGCCCTTCGGACTCAAAAACGCCGGCGCAACATATCAGCGCATGATTCAGACATGCCTGGCTACCCAGATCGGCAAAACAGTAGAGGCATCGTGACGGCGTGTCGTCAAAACCAAACTGCGTCAAAACTGTAGTAGGCGATTTGAGGCTCACATTCGACAACCTCCGAGCATATGATATTAAGCTGAACCCGAAAATGCGTTTTCGGTACCAACGGAAAGCTCACGGGCTTCATTGTATCCGGTAGAGGATTGAAGCAAACCCAGCCAAGATCCGAGCTCACACAGCTGGATATTCCAAAAGATCTCAAGCAAATAAAAAATTGATTTGGATGCGTGGCGGCTCTAAGCCGCTTCATCTCCGTTCAGAGAAAAGGCATTGCCCTCTATCGCCTCCTCGGCGCACGAACACCAGTGGGCGGATGCCGCCACGGCCGGACTCGAAGAAATAAAGGCCATACTAGCAACAAATCCGGTCTGGCGCGCCCAACTGGGCGAACCAATGTTATTATATATCGCGCAACACATCAAGTTGTCGGTAGCGGTCCTCGTCGTCGAGCGAGAAATGAAGGACATAAATTCCCTCTTCAAAAGCGATTATACTACGTATCCACCGTCTTAACTCCATGCAAGTCCTGGTACCGCATTATCAAAAGATAGCGTGTCACGTGTTTATGGCATCCCGGAAGCTGCGACACTACTTTCAAGAGTGTTCGATAACAGTGGCCTCCGAAGTACCCCTCAACGATATTATAAACAACCGCGACGCGACGGGCAGGATTGCAAAATGGGCCATTGAGCTCCTACCATTTGACATAACTTATAAACCTCGGCGAGCTATAAAGTCGCAAGTCTTGGCTGACTTCGTCGCTGAATGGACTGAAGCCGAACTCCCTAAAGAGTACGGCGCATACTCCAATTGGATTATGCGTTTCGACGGCTCCAAAATATTGGCCGGCTTGGGGGCTGGTGTCGTATTGACGTCCCCAACCGGAGACACAGTCCAATACGTAGTTCAAATAATGTACATGGACTCCAACAATGCAGCCGAATACGAGGCCCTTCTACATGGTCTCCGGATGGCAATCTCCATGGGTATTCAACGCCTAGAGGTGCGCGGGGATTCAAACCTTGCAATATCCCAAGTGAATGGAGACTTTGACGCCAAGGATCCGAAAATGGCAGCCTATCGCAACGTTGTCCTAAAAATGTCAGCTCGGTTCAAAGGACTCGAATTCCACCACGTAGCCCGGGATAATAACCAAGCAGCCGACGTGCATCGGCGCAAAACGCAACGCCGTCCCTCCAAACATCTTCCTGGAGCGGCTCTTTAAGCCATCCGTACTATGGGAAGAGGATTCCGGAAATAACAACCCGGAAGCAACCGCACCACCCAACACAGAACAATCTGACATAATCGGCGGCCCAGCCGATGAAATAACACCTTCAGCCCACGAAATAATGGCGGTAATTGCCCCGTGGACAGAACCATTCCTAGCCTACTTAATTAGGCAGGAACTTCCCGAAGACCAAAATGACGCCCGCTGCATAGTTCGGTGATCTAAAGCCTACAAGGTCCATGAGGGAGAACTTTATAAGAAAAGCACGACCGGAGTCCTTCAAAGGTGCATCTCCGAAGAGGAAGGGCGAAACCTTCTGGCTGAAATTCACGCCGGACTAGGCAGACACCATGCTGCAGCCCGGGTATAACGCCCTCGATGCGGCTATATCTCCCACGTGTCGAAGCACGACTTAGAGGCATAACCGCATTGAAAGCAATGTCGCAAGTGAGGTAATCTTCGCACAACCCATGTAATACATAAGGGAAAGAGATACATAGTTGGCTTACAATCGCCACTTCACACAAATACATGAATAAAGCATTACATCATCCAGATACAATCAAGGTCCGACTACGGAACCAAAATAAAGAAGAACCCCAAATCGACAAAAGGTCCCGATCGACCCCAAGCTGGGCTCCACTCTTGAACAACTAGAACAAAACAACACAAAAGACACGATCTTCATCGAGCTCCTCCTTGAGCTTGGTTGCGTCATCTGCTCGGTAACATAGGCACCTGCAAACTGGTTTTGGAAGTATCTGGTGAGCCACGAGGACTCAGCAATCCCATTACCATGGGTATCAAGACTAGCAAAGCTTAAAGGGAAAGGAAGGGGTAAAGTGGTGAGATTGCAGCAGCGACTAAGCATATATGGTGGCTAACATACGCAAATGAGAGCGAGAAGAGAAACAAAGGAACGGTCGTGAAGCTAGCAATGATCAAGAGGTGATCTGAACACCTACTTCGTCAAACATAACACGAAACCGTGTTCACTTCCGGACTCCGCGAAAGAGACCATCACGGCTACACACTCGGTTGATGCGTTTTAATTCGGATCAAGTGTCAAGTTGTCTACAACCGGACATTAACAAATTCCCATCTGCCACATAACAGCAGGCACGGCTCTCGAAAGTTTATACCTGCGGGGTGTCCCAACAGCCCATGACAAGCTCTCGCGATCATCGAAGAATAGACCTTCACCCGAGACACTGCGATCGGACTCGGTATCGGTACATCAAGACATTTCGACAATGGTAAAACAAGACCAGCAAAGCCGCCCGGCGTGCCGACATCCTGATAGTAGCCGCGCGTATCTCGTCTCAGGCCACGACCGGATAAGCGAAGCGTACAGGTACCGACGTAACCCAAGTTGCCAAGGGATGGTCCCGCACGGTGCTCTAGTTTGGACCAACGCTTAGACAAGCACTGGCCCGGGGGGGCTAGAATAAAGATGACCCTTGGGTTAATTACTCCCAAGGGAAAAGTAGGTGGTGGTGAGGCAAATGGTAAAAGGCAATGTTGGGCCTTCTTTGGACAAGTTTTATTCAAAGCGAACTGTCGGGGGTCCCATAAATCACCCGACCGCGTAAGGGACGCAAAATCCGGGAACATAACACCGGTATGACGGAAACTAGGGCGGCAAGAGTGGAACAAAACACTAGGCATAAGGCCGAGCCTTCCACCCTTTACCAAGTATATAGATGCATTAATATTATAAGAGATATTGTGATATCCCAACATAAACCCTGTCCACCATGGAGCAGTCTTCAACTTCACCTGCAGCTAGCAACGCTATAAGAGGGGCTGAGCAAAGCGGTAACATAGCCAAACAACGGTTTGCATAGGAATGGTGTCAAAGGTTAGAGGTTCATGGCAATATGGGATGGCTGGACAAGCAGTAATAGGTAGCGCAGCATAGCGAAAAAACGAGGCAACTAGCATAGCAATGATAGTAATGAGATCGAGGTAGCGGTCATCTTGCACGAAATCCGCTAGGAAGAAGAACGAGTCCATGAAGAAGACAAGCGGACGTGGTCGAGCGAATCCTCACAACTCCGGAACGAAACCGAAGCTAACGAGAAAAGCAACCGGAAAGAAGCAAACAACATGGTAAACACACAAGCATAATCATGGCATGATGCACAAACAAAAATGATGCATGTCCGGTTTAATGAGGCATGGCATGGCATGGCAAAGTGCAACAAACAACACTACAAATTAAGTGGAGCTCAATATGTAACGAGTTGCATATTGACGGAACACCACATCAATCATTTAGTTCTCTCTAGTTTAAGCTACTCAACAATATTAAATGTTGATTAACATGGCAAGGGGTGAAGCATAACAAAACTACCTAACTAGGCAAGTTTAAATGAGGCCGGAAGAACAAACAACAATTCCGGAAAAAAAAACCATGTGCATATTTTAAGGTTTGGTACTGTTCTGCCCTAAACACAATTTTAGAGTTGTTAAACATGCAAGATGAGTGCACCATGTTAAACTAGGCAAAATTCTACCCCATTTACATATAAAGTTTATTAAATTCGGAGTTACGGTTAAATAGTTATGAATTAAATCATTTTTACATGGCATTTAAGCAAATTTAAACAAACATCATTTTAAACATTTCAAACATGGATGAAAATGGCATATTATGAAACTAGATGAAAAACTGAGCATTTTACATATATAAGTTGTTTTAATCCGATGCACGGTTGAATAGTTATTAGCAGTTTAAAACAGGGGCATTTTCTGTAATTATGCATGCACAGGATATTTAGCAAATTCGTCCAGGGAAAAAAAACATGACATGGGCCGAAACAGATCTGGCCCAGGCGCGGGGGAAGCTGCTCACATCGGGCCTTGGCCGGATCGGTGGGGAGGAGGCCGCTTGGGCACAGGAGGCCGCCCATCACCGGAGGCTGGGCCGATTGCGCCGGCGACGCAGTCCAAGAGCGCCTTGATCAACGCGAAGGGACGAATGCGCAGCGAGCTCGTTCGATCACGAGGAGGCGAAGCGGCAGAGGCGGCGGCAGTGGAGATGGGGCGGATCCGGCTGGCCGGGCGCGGATCCGTCTGTAACGCCGCCGAGTGGGAGCTTCGGGCGGCGTCGTGGTGGTCAACGCGGCAGGGCGGACGAGGCGCGAGCAAGGAGGGGCTCCCTGGTTCGAAGCAGAGGCGCGACGCTGGCCTCGAATGGCGGCAGCAGGAACTCCGGCCGGCGAGGTAGGCGGGAACGGGTCGGGGAGCTCGAGGACGACGACGTCCGGGCGCGGGAGGCGAGGATGGCCGACGCAAACTCCTCGAGGGCTCCTGTTGCCTGACAGAGAGCATGTGGCGGGATCCAGAGGAGCAGGGGAAGAGACGGGAAGGAGAAACAGCGAAGGGGCGGAGCCGTGACGGAGTTGGAGGCGAGGTGGAGCGGCGCTGGATCTCCGGCGAGGTTGCTGCAGAATCAAAGTGGGCATGGGCGCGAGGAGGCAAGCTCCAATTCCATGGCGGGGAAGGTAGGCGTCGGGCAGAGGATGAAGAGACGAGGCCTTGGGCACGGGCGCGAGGAAGCTTCAGATCGGGAGCTCCTCTCCCGATCGGATTTGGAGGAGGAGGCAGAGGCGAGGTGGATCGAATGCTCGGGGTCAGGGAGACGGAGCTCGGGCTCCTGTTGGTCGGTGGAGGAAAAACAAGGAGGGGATCTGGGAGGATCCCAATGAGAGAGTGGCGGCGGCGGGTAGGAGGAGATGGATGGATTGGACAGGCTAGGGTCTAGGGTTAGACTATAAATATGGCAAGTGGGTTTTTGGTAGGGGTATTTGGTCCCTCCGATTAAATCGGACGGTTCCGGATAAAATAGTTAGAGAGCCCAAATAACAAAACGGAGACGTTTTGTAGACGTTAGGGGATGATCCGGACCCAACGGTAACGACAGACCGGTTCGGGTTCGGGCAAGTTTGAGACCTTGAGGACTGAGAGAGGTCGGCGAAGACAAGGGGGTTTTGTGGTCTCGGAGAAAGAGAGAAGAGAGGGTTCAAGCGGTCCGAGGGAAGGTCGACAAGGGCAAGCGGTCGACAATATGTCAATGAAGACAAAGAGAAAGCGGCGGAACACGAGGACTCGAAAAACCGGTTGGTCTCGGGCGGCCAACAAAAGCAAGGGGAACACGGCAACGATTTAACGAATGCAAGTTTTAAAACATGACGGCAACGGAGTGCCGATGCAATGCGGATGATGCTATGATGAAATGCAAGACATGAACAAAATGCAAAACAAAAAAACAAAAAAAAACCCAACCACAGAGGAAAATAACATATGGCATCTCCGGAAAAAGGCAGGAGTCGGAGTTACGAATGTGGAAAGTTGTATCCGGGGCGTTACAACACTCCACCACTACGAGAGGATCTCGTCCCGAGATCTAGAATGGCACCGGAGGGAAAAGGAAGAGGAAGAGGAGAGGTAAAACTAAGTTGCTTCTTTGACGAACGAGTGAAACCACGAACCTTGAGAGGTTGAGCAATTTAAAAGAAAGAGTACAGCAGAGATGAGCGAGATTGTAAACAATCCGTTAGAAAAGAGGAACAAGGAACAATACGAGGACTTGAAGGTTGCAAAGCTATGAATGAGGAGTTTAATGGACAAGATAGAATTCGTAACCACTCCGGTTAAAACTAGATAGAGAAGGGGTAAGATTGATATAATTTGGGCAGCACTCCGACTGAAAAAGAAGGAAAACTTGATAGGATGAAAAGCACTTGAAGAGATGACACAACACTCCGGTTAAATGGATAAGCAAGAAAAGAACACAATCCTCAAAAAAAACGAGGTGATGGGTGAAGAGCACAACATCACAATGCCTCCGTAACGAAAGAATAGAAGATAGATCATTGGAATAACAGAATGGAGCAGAAAATGCCAACTTCTGCCACAAATGAGCTCGGAAAGCACCCTTCCAAGAAGGTTATAACGGAGTTGTTGGAAAACCCACAACGAAAAGAATAAGCTTGTAGTGGGCTTATGGAAACATCTCAACATTATGAGGTGACAACCCGCCACTAACGGAAACAATTGCTTGCTTGAGATTAACGAAGAGATGAAAGCTTGTTCCATCAAGATGGAAAAGAGATAACTTGGGTCATTAATAAGCACCAAAATAGCAACGTTCCTTAGGGAAGTCTTTAGGTGAAATCTAACCCAAGATAACTCCAAGAAAGGGATTGATGGATTTAAAATACCTCATTCTTGACAACATATGAATCATGAAACAAGAAGGAAATTGTCAAGAGTGACATAACACCACTTCAGTCTATCATCCTCAAACCAACGGTCAAGTTGAACGAGCAAATGGTCTAATAATGAGTGGCATCAAACCCAGACTAGTGCGGTCCCTTACGGAATCTAACACGCACTGGGTAGAGGAGCTCGACTCCGTACTGTGGGGGCTGTGGACCACGCCAAACCGTACTACCGGATTCACACCATTCTTTATGGTATACGGTGCAGAGGCAGTTTTGCCCTGCGACATAATTCATGACTCACCTCGAGTGCGCATGTACGAAGAAAGAGAAGCCGAGTTGGATCGGCAGGACAGCTTGGACGCATTAGAGGAGGAGCGCGACGTGGCAAAGGCTCGTTCCGCATTCTATCAGCAGCAGGCTCGAAGATATCAAAGCAGAGAAGTACGGGCTAAAACTTACAATATTGGCGAACTAGTTCTACGCCTGCCGGACAAGAAAAAGGACAAACTCAAGCCCAAATGGGAAGGTCCCTTCATCATCGACCAAGTCCTGACCGGCGGAGCATACCGTCTGCGAAACGCATCGGACAACCGACTCGAGCCAAACCCATGGAACACAGCCCGCCTCCGAAGATTCTACGCCTAGCGCCGGACTCAGAGTTAGTCTCCTTCCCCCGTCCACATTTTGCACTTCAGTTGCCTTTTGTTTCTCTCTTTTATCCCACTTTTTTCATAAAGCCCTTGAGGGCCGATTTGCACATTGTTCGCACACACTTGATGTGCTACCGCACTCATTATACCTGGGGGCTTCTTTAACAGAAGCTTACTTATACGGGCTTCATGCCCAACACATGTGTCAAACTTCCGCATGTACCTTTTATTCACCATTATATGGATCGATATGACTTAAGTTTTGGCCAAGTTGGGTTGCCTGGCTCCTGTGCTTACCCCTACGTTCCCGATTGTTTGGCTAGGAGGTAAAGGGAGCACCTCTGCGATTGCTACTGCCAGATCAGCCGGATGTGTACCTCAGATTGGGTGAAGCCGAAAGCTAGCGTTCTTAAGGGAATATTCGGTCGGTGACTTGAAAGATGATTTTTTTACCTATTTATTTATCTGCCCCCAGATGTTTTCCTGCTCTTTTCACAGTCTGGACATGCACTTTAGGGCATGCCTCCCGAGAAAGGAACCCTTAACGGAACTATTCTCCCGGAAGATGTTTCTTACTAACCATGTAATATAACATAACTAGTTGGGCACTTATGCGATAAAGCACTAATGACCCCTACGCTTTGGTCTCCATGCATGCCCGGTTTTTCATAACCGATAAGGTATTCAGACACACTCCGGACTCTAGGGTCCCGAGGTTGAAGCGAAAAGGTCGGCAAAGACAAACGATCTACAATCCGGCTAGAAGGCATTTTACATGTCATTTTACATACATCGTCAAATTGATCGATCAGACTCCTCCTCAATCCCGTCTAACAGGCTGTCTAATTCTGATCCGTTAGGAATACTTAGTGGCCAACTCTACTTGGCGTACACTAAGCTCACAGGGATCTCCTTCCCATCGGGCCCCATAGGTCCGACCTCGGCCATGTGGTTCGGATCCGCCTTCTTATACCGCGTCTTCACCATGGCCCAGGCCTCCCTGGCACCTTGACAGCAGGCCGATATCTTCCATAAACGGAAGCGCTGCCGTACTCCCTGAAGCTTCTCCATAAGCTCCCCAAGGCCCTCGGGTAGGGAGACGGACGGCCATAAGGCCTGGACGACGCCACTCATCGCCTACCGAACACGTTCGAGCAGTTGAACCAGTTCGGGAAGTTGGTCACCCGTTGAACCGGGCATTTCCTCCGGAGGGCGACCTGTGAGCACACCTACAGACATAATTCTGTCAATCGACTTCCTCGCTGAACTCTGCCTTTCAAAAGAGTCTGCTCAACCACTTACTATAGATGCCGCGACGAAGCCGCTGATTCTCCTTCACGGAGCCAGACAGCTCGGCCCGAACACCTTTCAGCTCTTCTCCAAGCTGGGTGTGGGCGTCTTGGAGCTTGTTCCTCTCCTGCTGCACCTTCATAAGCACCCTCTCACCGGCCTTCAGCTGGCGCAGTAGCTGTTGCTTGTCCGGATCCAGTCCGGCAACATCTGCAATATCATTGTTAGACTTATACGCACGCTACAGACCGCTTATCCTTTTAAAATAATGTGTTACCGGAGGGGGCCTCCATGTCTCCTCCTGCGGCAGCTAGTGCGGCCTCAAGTTGGGCCTTGCACTCTTGTAGCTCCTGGGACAATTGGGTATTCTTCTCCGTAAGATCCTGCACATTAAATGATCCTTAAATCCGTTATTTTAACTACTTTAAGTCTTGGGGGCTACTAGCATATACAACTATTAAAATCCCTTACCCGTATGTCTTTTACATACTGCTCTGTGGCTCTGGTTAAACCATCTCGAGCGGCACGGAGGTGCGCGTCTCCCGCGTTAAAGGCATTCAGCGCCTCTGGGGAGAAACACGCGTCACGAAGAACTGTCCGGTGGCGCCTATGATTCATGGCGCTCTCCACCTCGCACAGTGGCGGACAGCTGTCGGCATCCTCCGTTGGAGGAGTATCCAGCTTCGCGCTTGCGCCGCCTCCCCCCCGGACCGGTGTTGGAGCACGGCTGGTGGAGGCTTGTTGGCAATCCTCCGGGCACAGTCCGGCGAGTGCTCTTTCTCCTGGAAAAGTCATGAGTATTAATACACCTCCTAGGAATCTTTTTCCTAAACAACGGTCGCGAGCTATACTGTTGCGGTGACGTTTCGATTCGCACCGCACCCTCTTCCGCTCTTGAGCCGGATGACCCTTGTTGGTCACCACTGCGGAGTTCGGCTTCCCGCCTGAAGGCACTCTCTGCAAGACACCGTTGTATACGGTGGTCGAAATCTGCAAGGATGAAGTAATGGTGTCGTGGCTCGATCATAATTACAGGAAGCCGAGATAGGCGGGGTAGTCGACCATAATGGCGACTAGAGCATTGTCCATGCTGAGTTGGTGGAACACCCCGTCAATTAGCTCCACCTTTATGTCCGGATCCTCTTCGGAGGCCGGATCAAGGGATCTTCCCGGATCCTCAGGTTGTGGAGCCGGACTATGTATGCTCTCCACATCCCGGCGCAGTTCCTGCGTCAAAAACATAGAGTAAGGTACTTAACTTTGAAAGCACGGGTCGGATAAATAAACGTCCGCTTACCCAGCTCCGAGGGTTATTCATGGAGAACCCATTCAATGGGCTCGTCTGGAGGAAGTCCTCCTTCTCCCCTTATGCAGGCCGAGCAGAATCTTCACGGATCGTGGTGATCCGGCCCCTTGCGGCCATGACGGGTGGCATCATTCTCCCCGTTGAAATCCCACATGGGGTGGCCCCGGTATTGGAGCGGCTACACCCCTCGCATAATGCACGTGGCCATGACTCCAATCATGGTCAATCCAGAATGGGCCAGCAACCTTATCCGGCCCATCAAATAATGGACGCTCCTGTCTTCCTCCTGTTGAGGGCTCATGGCGCCAACTTAGGCGTTTCTTGAGAGGAGCCTTGCTGAACTCAGAGGTCGATCCGAACTGGGTCCGGCAGTGGAGCATCTTCTACATAAAACCATTCCGAAGGCCAGTCTTCGGATGCCTTCTTTGGGGTTCCGGATAGATATCCGGTCCCGGCGATGCGCCATATTTCGGCTCCGCCCACTTGATATATTGACCCCTTGTGAGAACGGGGTACGAGGCAAAACAGTCTCTTCCACAGCGCAAAATGGGGCTCGATGCCCAAGAACAGCTCGCAAAGAGCTACGAAACCCACGATGTGCAGAATAGAGGCGGGCGTGAGGTGATGAAGCTGGAGTCCATAGAACTCCAGAAGCCCCCGGAGGAACGGATGTACAGGAAATCCGAGCCCCCTTATTAGATAAGGGACGAAGCACACCCGCTCTCCTTTGGAGGGACTAGGGGTGGCCTCCGCTTGCTTTCCACCTTTGTAGGTGGCCAGCCCGGCTCGAACCGGGACCATAAAGGCCGGAGGGAGGTATCCCTTCGCTTGAGGCTTTACCAGTTCGTTATGCGGAACTGAACATCTCTTCCAATCTCCTGGCAGCAGGCTGGGAGCGCGAGAGGAGGAGCCGTGTCGATGGTCCATGATAGAATGGATTTTTGGTCAGGAGCGCTCCGATGAGTACTCATGGAAGGAGGATGGTGTGATTTGGATCTGGATTCTTGCCTCTCTTATAGGCAGATTATTTGCGCAGCTAGGGGGTAAAATATAAAAATACCCTGGCCTTTTGCATTCGTGCGACACGTGGAAGAGGGCCATTATTGGGCGTGGAAGCCAAGGAGCGCAACAGTTGTAAGGAAGCCGGACACTATTCGGCAAAGCACATGGAATTTGGAGGAGAACCCGCCTTGCAACGCCGAAGACAATATACGCGCTGGACTCATCATCATTGAAGCCTAGTTAAAAGCTCTTGAGGAGTCTGGACTAGAGGGTGTCCGGATAGCGGACTATCATCGTCGGCGGACTCCAAGACTATGAAGATACAAGATTGAAGACTTCGTCCGTGTGCGGATGGGACTTTCCTTGGCGTGGAAGGCAAGCTTGGCAATACGGATATGTAGATCTCCTACCATTGTGGCCGACTCTGTGTAGCCCTAGCCCTCTCTGGTGTCTATATAAACCGGAGGGTTTTAGTCATGGGGACGGACAACCATTACAACAATCATACCATAGGCTAGCTTTTAGGGTTTAGCCTCCTTGATCTCGTGGTAGATCCACTCTTGTACTACCCATATCATCAATATCAATCAAGCGAGTAGGGTTTTACCTCCATCGAGAGGGCCCAAACACAGGTAAAACATCGTGTCCCTTGTCTCCTGTTACCATCCGCCTAGACGCCAGTTCGGGACCCCCTACCGAGATCCGCCGGTTTTGACACCGACACCTGGGATCCCACTTCGGGCTGCTACTGGTGGCCGCGGTGGATGCCTCTGGAAGAGGATTTTTTTTCCCTCTTTGGCGATTCGGCCTCCAAGGATGAGGAGGCCGTCCTTTTCTTTCCTCCCCCCATGGAGGACTCGTCTTCTTCCTCCTCCTCTTCATTTTTGGAGGAGGGATGGGCGTTGGAGTCTTCGGATTTTATGACCGAAGCGCCGCGGCGACGGAGACCGCTTCGGGTCTCCTTGGCCTCCTTGAAGGCCTCTTTCTTTGGCGCCTTGTAAGGCGCTGGGACCAGCATCTTCGTCAGAAGTGGTCCTGCCGATTCTTCTGGCAGCGGGGCCGGACAATGTATCCGCCCTGCCTGCTTCGTCCATTCCTGGGTAATTATGGAAAGCATGATAAAGTGTCACCCTCGGGATATGCCAGCTAAACAGGGACGGACAGTACATAGCGATAACTTACCGGACTTGCGGAGCAGGACAGTTGATACCCACGGTCCTCGGCGGAGTCCGGCCACGGTTTCCCGGACTTGAAGAGCACCTTCCAGATATCCTTGTGAGAGGAGCCGTAGGGCTCCCGTAGGGTCTGGTGCTCGGTCGGGTCGTATTCCCAGAAATTACAGGTCCGGTGTTGGCAAGGAAGAACCAGGCGAACTAACATCACCTGGACTACATTGACGAGTTTGACGTCCTTGTCTACCATGCCCTTGACGCGCGTTTGGAGCACCGACAGCTCATCGGACGAGGACCAGTTCAGGCCCTTCTTGGGCCAGGACGTAAGCCGCAGGGGCGCCCCGGATCTGAATTCGGGAGCTGCGGCCCACTTTTTGCCGCGCGGCTCAGTGATGTAGAACCACTGCTGCTGCCACTCCTTGACGGAATCATTGAAGGTGCCTGTCGGCCATGTGACCTTGGGCATCTTGCTCACCATGGCGCCTCCGCACTCGGCGTGCTCACATTAAAGATCTTCTGCCATAAGCCGAAGTGTGGCGAAATACAGAGAAAGGCCTCACACGCGCCGATAAACGTCGAGATGTTAAGGAAAGAATTAGGGGACAGATCATGAAATTCAATCCCGTAATAATGCATGATGCCGCGAACAAATGGGTGAAGGGGCAACCCGAGCCCGCGGACAAAGTGAGGAAGAAACACAACCCTCTCGTGAGGCTCCGGATTAGGGACGATCTGTCCCGCCGTCGGAAGATGGTGGCCAATTTTCTTGGCCAAGTACCCGGCCTCCCGAAGCTTTTTGATATCCTTCTCCTGGACGGTAGAGACCATCCACTTGCCTCCTGCTTCGGATCCAGACATCTTTGGAGAACCTCTTTTTGGTGGAGAAGACGAGCGCTGGGGTGCTAGGGCTCGAGCGAAAGGGAGTGGATGAGCGGAAGGAAAAGGCGTGGGTAAAGAGGAAGAGGCCTTATCTCTTTATAGAGGCAATAAAAACTTTTGCACCCCCTACTTGCCTGATGGAACCCGCTCGTTCCCCACTCGCCGCGATTAGCGCTACGGTTGGGTTACCCGCACCCGTATTGATGAAAGTCCCATGATAAGGGGGACACGATCTCTGCTTCGACAAGACATGCCCGCGAAACCGCCTCACAGTATGCGCAGTAGCTGGTTGAGAAACGGTTCGGATAAGGACCGGGCCACAATGTGATATCAAGTTATGAAAAAAATATCAGTAGATTCGGTTCGTGAGAAAGTATGTCCTCTACGGTGGTGTGTGGAAATTATTTTGCGGAGCCAGACACAATCCTTTATCTACCTGGGAGTATTCGGAGATGGAATCTGCCTTGCAATGCCAAAGACAATCTGCACGCCGAACTCATCGTCATTGAAGCCTGGTTCAGGGGCTACCAAGGGAGTCCTGGATAAGGGGGTATCCGGACAGCCGGACTATATACTTTGGCCAGACTATTGGACTATGAAGATACAAGACTCAAGACTTCGTCCCGTGTCCGGATGGGACTCCTTTGCGTGGAAGACAAGCTTGGCGATTCAGATGTTATATCTCCTTCTTTGTAACCGACTCTGTGTAACCCTAGCCTCCTCTGGTGTCTATATAAACCAGAGGGTTTAGTCCGTAGAGGAACAATCATAATCATAGGCTAGCTTCTAGGGTTTAGCCTCTACGATCTCGTGGTAGATCAACTCTTGTAATACTCATACCATCAAGATCAATCAAGCAGGAAGTAGGGTATTACCTCCATCAAGAGGGCCCGAACCTGGGTAAAACACCGTGTCCCCTGCCTCCTGTTACCATTAGCCTTAGAAGCACAGTTCAGGACCCCCTACCCGAGATCCGCCGGTTTTGACACCGACACCCCCCTTTCCTTCTCTCCTTCCTCTTCCCTTTTCCTCCTCCGGCAAATATGGAAGGGAGGAGGCCGAATTGGGGAGCACCCCAAGTAGGATTCCTCCTACTTGGAGGTGCACCCTTGCTGCTCCCCTCCCCTCCCACCTATATATACATGGAGAGGCGACGCCTAGAACACACAACATCAATTGTTAGCCGTGTGCGGCGCCCACCTCCATAGTTTACACCCCCGGTCATATTCTCGCGATGCTTAGGCGAAGCCCTGCGCGGATCACATCACCATCACCATCACCACACCGTCGTGCTGACGGAACTCGTCTACTTCCTCGACACCTTGCTAGATCAAGAGGGCAAGGGACGTCATCGAGATGAACGTGTGCAAAACTCGGAGGTGCCATGCGTTCGGTACTTGATCAGTCGGAGCTAGAAGAAGTTCGATGACATCAACCGTGTTGTCAAACGCTTCCGCTTTCGGTCTACGAGGGTATGTAGACACACTCTCCCCCTCTCGTTGCTATGCATCTCCTAGATAGATTTTGCGTGAGCGTAGGATTTTTTTGAAATTGCATGCTACGTTCCCCAACAATGGTATCAGAGTCAGGTCTATGCGTAGATGATATGCACGAGTAGAACACAAAGAGTTGTGGGCGGTGATCGCCCTACTGCTTACCACCAATGTCTTATTTTGATTCGGCGGTATTGTTGGATGTAGCGGCCCAGACCAACCTTACGTAACCACGTTCATGAGACCGGTTCCACCGACAGACATGCAACTAGTTTTGCATAAAGGTGACTGGCGGGTGTCTGTTTCTCCTAGTTTAGTTGAATCAAATTTGACTGTAGCCAGTCCTTGTTGAAGGTTAAAACAGCAAACTTGATAAATCACCATTGTGGTTTTTGTGCCTTGGGTAAGAACGATTCTTGCTAGAAGCCCGTAGCAGCCACTAAAATTTGCAACAACAAAGTAGAGGATGTCTAACTTGTTTTTGCAGGGCTTGCTTGTGATGTGATATGGTCAAGACATGATGTGATATACGTTATTGTATGAGATGATCATGTTTTGTAAAATTTATCGGCAACCGGCAAGAGCCTTATGGTTGTCTCTTTATTGTATGAAATGCAAATGCCATGTAATTGATTTACTTTATCACTAAGTGGTAGTGATAGTTGTAGAAGAAATAGTTGGCGAGACGACCACGACGCAACGATGGAGATCAAGGTGTCGAGCCGGTGACAATGGTGATCATGACGATGCTTTGGAGATGGAGATCAAAAGCACAAGATGATGATGGCCATATCATGTCACATATTTTGATTGCATGTGATGCTTATCTTTATGCATCTTATTTACTTAGTACGACGGTAGCATTATAAGATGATCCCTTAACTAAATTTCAAGGTATAAGTCCTATCATGGTCGGGCTGTGGATGTCCCATTCCTTCATTACTTGGTTCACCAGAAGATCCAAGTCACCATAAACCATCAGTTGGCGGATGCCAAGTGAGATAGCCATTCGCAATCTATAAAGGAGAGCTTCATACTCGGCTTTGTTGGTGGAGGAATCAAAGTGAATCTATAGGACATAGCTGAGTTGGTCTCCCTTAGGAGAAATTATGACTACTCCAGCCCTCGAGCCATGAAGCATCTTAGAGCCATTGAAGAACATGGTCCAGTGCTCGGGGAGGCTGTGGTTAGCTGTTGTTGTTCCAGCCACTCGGCCAGAAAATCCACCAGTGCTTGAGATTTAATAGCTTTATTGATTCGAACTTGATGTCCAAAGGGAGGAGCTCAATAGCCCACTTGGCCACTCCGCCCGTTGCATTTCTATTGTTCATGATTTTGGACAGCGGAGCATCACTGACAACTGTCACCGAGTGCTCTTGAAAATAATGATCCACCTTCTTTGTAGTCATATAGATGCCATAAACCAGCTTCTGATAGTGCGGGTATCTCTGCTTGGAAGGGGTCAAGACTTCTGAAATGTAGTAGACTAGCCGCTGGATCTTAAAGGCTTTCCCTTGTTCCTCATGCTCCAGAGTGAGCATGGTGCTAGCCACTTGGCTCGTGGCTACGATGTACAAGAGCAAAGGCTCTTGGCTTACAGGAGCCGCAAGCACCAGCTGGGTGCAGAGTAGAGCTTTGAGTTCCTGGAACGCAGCTTGCGCTTCATTCATCCACTTGAATTTATCTGATTTCTTCATGAGTCGGTAAGGCGGCAATGGCTTTTCACCGAGTTGTGAAATGAATCTGCTCAGGGATACCAGGCAGCCCGTGAGTCTCTGCACATCGTGGAGACATTCTGGCTGCTTCATTTGGACTATAGCACCAATTTTTGGGGGCTTAGAATCGATCCCATGCTCGGAAACGAGGAAACCGAGTAACCTGCCGGCTGGAACCCCAAAAGTGCACTTGCCCGGGTTGAGCTTTATTCCAAATCTGCACAGATTTGCGAAGGTCTCGGTGAGGTCAGCCAGGAGGTCGGAACCTTTCCTAGACTTGACCATGATATCATCCATGTAGGCCTCCACATTTCGACTGATCTGCTTTTGCAAGCATTTTTGGATCATGCATTGGAAGGTCACCCCGGCATTTTTTTATCCGAATGGCATCGTGATATAACAAAAGCACCTGAATGGGGTGATGAAGGTTGTTTTATATCATTCAGACCATACATTCGGATCTGGTGGTACTTGGAGTACGCATCCAGAAACGACAAGCGCCGCACCCCGCAGTAGAGTCTACTATCTGATCTATGTGGGGGAGAGGAAAGTACTCCTTAAGGCAGGACCGATTGATGTGCTTGAAATCTATGCACATTTGGAGGGAGTTGTTCTTCTTTGGCACCATGACGACGTTGGCGAGCCACTCAGAGTGGTACACATCTCGGATGAACTCGACGGCTAGTAGTCGAGCGATCTCCTCGCCAATCGCATTGCGCTTCCCCATGGAAGGTGCTCTTTCACAGGCTTGATCTTCGGATCGACTCGGAGTCGATGCTTAGCCAGTTCCCTGGGAACACTCGGCATGTTAGAAGGCTTCCATGCGAAAATGTCCCAATTCTCACAGAGGAACTCAATGAGCTCGCCTTCCTATTTACTGTCAAGCGTCGTGGAGATGTTGGTTGGCTGGGCATTTGGATCCTCAGGATGGATGTGAACCCGCTTCATCTCTCTAGCAAACTGGAATGCAGATTCCACAGTCGGCTTCTTTGACCTCAGCAGCTCACTCGAATTGACTGCTTTCTTGTACTCATCCAACTCTGCCATCGCCATATGTTCGTCAGCTATCTGAGAGCCCTTCTGTAGGCACTCTTCAGCTATTTTCCTGTTCCTTGAGATGGTGATCACCATTCCGTCGTGGCATCTTAAGCTTAAGATACACATAACATGGTCTGGCCATGAAACGTGTGTAGGCGGGCCTACCCAGGATGGCATGATAGGCACTACGGAAGTCCACCACCTCGAAGGGCAACGTCTCCTTCCTAATTTTTTCTCGCCATCGAACACGACGTCCAAGGCTATCTGTCCGAGTTACTTTGCTTTCTTCCCGGGGATTACCCCGTGGAACTGCATGTTGTTCTTGCTCTATCGGGACATTGAAATGTCCATCGCCTTCAGAGTGTCGGCATAAATGATGTTCAGTTTGGTCCTGCCCTCGATGAGGAGCTTGCACGGTCGGACTCCATTGGCAGCCGGATCAACCACTGGTGCCTGCCGCCCAGGGGTCGATATATGAGTTGGATGATCCGACTGGTCAAAAGTGACGGGCGTTTGGGCCCAGTCGAGATACTTCGTGACAGTCGACACGACCATGTTAACCTCTCAGTTTCTGACCTTCAGCCTACTCTTGCTCTCGACATCTGCAAATATCATCAAGACTTTCTCCATGTTGGGGTAGCCAGAAGCATGCTTCTTCCCTTCGTCATCGTCGTTCTCATGTTTACCCTCTGAGGGTTCTTCCCCATTTTCTGCTCGAGTAGTCGGCACTCCCTAGTGGTGTGCTTCGGCAAGATCAGGTTGCCATCTTCATCTCTTTTGATGTGAATCTGGCAAGGTTGATCAAGAATGTCGCCCTTCGAGTTGCTTTTCTTCTTGGTGGCCCACTCCTTCTTCTGCTTAGGCTAACCTTTGCCCTTGCTTTGCCCGGCTAGGGTCGCAGCTTCAACATTGTCGGCCAAGTCGTCCTTTTGCTTCTGCTTTCGATTGGAGTTATTGCTTAACTGATGGGCCTCTCAGCTTGCCCCTTGCTGCTTCTTAGGCGGTCTTCCTCTTCACCATTGGCATACCGACTGGCTATCTCCATTGCTCAGCTCAGAGTTGGGATGTTGGTTAGGCCAAACGTAAAAACAAGCTCTCGGTATTTGATTCCCGCCTTGAAGGCGTAAATGGTCTGGTGTTCAGTGACATTCTCCACGGTGTTATGCAGAGTGGTCCACCGTTGGATGTACTCTCGGAGAGTCTCATTGCTTCTACACAAAGTGTTGTAGTTCTGACAATCCACCCGGCCACTTGTTCATGCCCTCGAATGTTTTCCCAAAGACTCGGGCCAGGTGGTCCCAGCTAATAAATGCTACTAGACGAAAGCTGGTTGAGCTAGGCTCTCGCTGACCCCTCGAGTATTAGCGGTAGATGTTTCATGGCCACATTATTGTTGCCACCATCGATCTGCACAGCCACTCAGTAATCCTCCAACCAGGTCTCTGACTTTGACTTGTTAGTGAACTTGCCAATCCCTGTCGCCAACCTGAAGTTGGTCGAAATATCAGCAGCGCGAATATACCTGCTGAAGTACTCGGGCCCTAAAGGTGTGGATCCACTTGGGACATCCCTGTCAAGGCCGTCTCTCTAGGCTCGGCCCCTATCGACCAAGCTCTGAGAGAGAATAGACCTCACGCTAAACTGTGGGTCCCAGAGACCTCCTCGGGGGTGTAGAGGATTCGTTCTTTGATCATCTTCGTACGTTCGCCTGTCGTCATAGGGTTGGCGCCCGTATACGACACCCCGCGGAGGGGGTGTCTGAGTGTGATGACAATCATCGCACCACCAAGGAGGGGTGATCTGGCCACTTCTCTGGTCTTTGTACCGATCTCTCAGAGGGGCCGATGGCTTATGCCTTCCTGACTCGAGCGGACTGTGAGCTGACTGGACCGTCTCAGTGTGGACTAACGCACTATGAATGCGATCCTCAGACTGTGACACATCCGTGTTCTACGATGGAGCCGTCTTCTAGAGGGCTCGGATCTGACGAGTCCCTTCGCCGACCGTGAAGCCGGAGGGCTGGATGGAATCGACGATTCTGGTCACCATTGCCAAGTTCTGCAGCGACATGTTGAGCACTCAGTAGTTCCAGGACTGATCACCCAGAAACATCCGCCGTCCGTTCCGACTGGAGCTTGGCTGTTGACGGGCACAGTCATCCAATTCTTTCTGCAGCCGCTCGAGGTGGTCATCCTCGGCCAGAGTGGCCAAACGCGTTGACTCTATGGCCAGGGCCTCGAGAGTCGTCCCCGTGATAGGGGTGCATAGCGCCTCCTTGTTCCTCTACCGTAGTTCCTCCCATGCTCCCGAGTGAGGGGTTGGGGAACGTATCGCACATGGCCAGCAGAGTGGTCAGCACCGAGGTTATCGTTGGTGTGCCCATGCAAAGAGCCCTCAAGGCCGTCGCGAGCGCCCGCGTATCCTGAAGGACCATGCTGCTCTGTGCTGGCCATCAAGACTTCCGCCATGGACTTAATGCTCTTGCACTCGGACCCATCCGTGGAATCCTCGTGGAGACAGGAGAAAATATCAAGGGCGGGCTCGTCGGGCTCGAGCACCGCCACCTGCACAATCGCGGCCTAGAGGGCCACATCGTGCTTGATCCAACGTTGGAGCCGCAATCCCCCGGAGCGCTTGCAACGATGGTCAGCGGGGAGAGGGATGTCGCTCGGTACGGAACCGACGACTGTCGGAGAAGGACTCTGTAGGATGATGCGCCGAAGTGTATCGCACCTCAGACGGGCAGCAACTCCACGTCTAGCGGGGCTTCCTAGAGCCACGCCGAATCGTTGGCGACGAAGCTAAGGGCCTTGAATCGGATCTCGCGGTCGAGGATCATGGTGATGATAAAAATTCCACTTGCGCTGGATATTGCTAGACGCGCAGCCCCACGGTCGGCACTAACTGTCTGGTACGCTTCAAGAAACTCTTGAATGCGGTTGGCGTTTGTGTGAGGTCTGATGAGGTTGCCAATATCTTCATAGTCCATGGGGCCTGACATATCCCTCTCGTCCTCTATGGTCATGTTTTGTAGGATCACATAACAATTCATGATATTTTCCAATACATCGTTGTTCCAGAAACAAGTCGGCCCCCGGACAATTTCAAACCGCTTGCAGCACTCCAAGTGCCCTCTCAATGTATGTCCTCTGAGCTTCTTGCGCCTTCACAAAATGCTTATGTTTCCTGCTCTCGGGCTTGGAAGTTGTCTTCACAAATAACCATGATGAATATATGTCATATGCTCGAAATTAGCCTTGGTCATACCGATGGACATTCACGGTGAAGTTGCAAGGTGGAGAAGTACCATCAGCTTGCCTTGCAAACAGATGAGATCTCTTTAAAATGTTGATGTCATTGTAAGATTCGGTCAACCTAAAGTAGCAATGTCAGATCCACGGATCTTTGGAGTCAACAACTTCCAAAATTATGATTGGATCTTTGGAATGACCGGTGAATTGATGTTCCAAGATGCAAGGCAATTCTTTCACTTCAAGTGCATACAATCAACAATTCCTAACATCTCGGGACAGCTTTCTGCTTCATGCATCGCTAGAAGCATGGCCATGTCCTCTGCATCGGGTGCTCACAGATGCTACGGTACATAAACATGCACAACAGTTTCAATGAACACTTTGATGCACTTGATGATTGTGTCTCGCCCATTTGAAGGGTGTCATCCCATGAATCTACAAGAGAGCCCTATGCAAGCGTCTGAAATGATGCAGTCTCTTTCTGAAAAGAGGAAAACCCTAAAGGCGCGACATTTCTTTGTTGTTGAAGAAAGGTTCATTGGCGTGCATGTCGTCGGCAATTCGACGGAACGGCTGTTCGGTCATGCAAAAACGTCACTAGAACACGCTTGACGGGAAAGTACACCACATGCCACACCAAACCTCCAAATATGGAGGCTCGCGTGCTCGATTTGAAGGCGCTCCAAAAATTATGGTGATCGAGGTTGGAATGACGACTCTGTTAGGGTGTCATTTTGGACGGGTGTCATTTTGGACTAAAATCTGACGATTATTACGGTGATGTATATAGTTGCTCTAAACAAACATAAAGTAATGGCGAGGAGCTCTTAGATTCAAAGATTAACCAAAACTGCTCTGTGGACGACAGTAGCCGGCCGAGCTCCGCGCGATGGAGTATTTTGCTCAACGTGGACGGTTTGATGTGCTGCATCGTCTGACAATCGTCCAGAATCTGTCGTGCGTGTAGCAGACGATGTTTCGCTTTTGCTCAACTGTCAGACAAACATGGGAAGAATTACTGTAAGGACAAGCACTGGCTGTTTGCAGGCTTAAGATTCTGACACAAGATCAAAACAGAGCTCGGATACACGATTTAAGATTTTAAGAACCGTGCTAGCTCAGCTGATGTTTCGCTGTTTTTTCCCTAAATCTCATTCTCAAACCCCAAGCTCTCCACGCATACATGTACATGACAAACTACAGATTTCCAGTTTAATTACCACGGTGACACACACACACACACATGGAGGGTTCACTCTAAACCAGTAAACTAAACTCTACCGATCATCTCATCTCTCATCTTCTTTACAAGTCTCTCTGAACCCCAAGAACCCAAAACACAAAGATAAATCTGGGTCCTCGATCTTCTTCTAAGCCTTCCCCGCCATTCCGGCTGCTGCCCTGTCGTTGCTCTTCCTGGTGACCCGGATGTAGAGGAAGATGACGGCCATGACGGCCGCGGCGAACCCGGCGAGGATCACCTCGGCGCCGGCGATGGACCGGTCGTGCCTCCCGCCGGCGGGCCGCGCCACGCCATCCGGCCCCTCCGCTGGCAACGGCGTCGGCGCGTCCGCGGTAGCGCCCAGCAGCGGCCTGGCCATCGCCATCGCAACCACATCACCGAGAAGCAGCAGAAGCAGCACCAGCGTCGGCTGGGACAAGAAGGCGCACCTCGCCATTGCAGCAACTAGCAGCTCACTAACTCTGTGTTAGGCTCTCCGGAGTTACGTGAGCTGGAGATGTGAGGAGCGGAGCAGAGCAGAGCAGACGAGGGTTAGTGGAGAGTGGGTGCGGGTGAGTGAATATATAGGCCGTGAGCCGAGCTGGAGGCTGGGAGTGAGCTGGATGCTGACCATGGTTGGCGCACATGAGATTGGAGAGAGGAGGGGGAGGAGGAGGAGGTTGGGATCGGGGGAGATTGTCTCCGGGGAGGGACGGGTGCTGCTGTGCTGTGGAAGGACGACGTCTTTGGCCTTAACTTCGAGTAGTTGGCTCTGTACTAGCTAGGCAGGCTGCGTACGATTACGAAGCGATGCTATTGATGCTACGAGTACGACATTGTTCCATTCGTTATGGTATCCTCAGCTCCAGTTTCATACAAGCTTCCTTCTTTTTTCCCACTCGCTTTCTACCTAGCATATGATCTTCTTATCCCGCGTTTTACTCTCATTCAGGTGAGTGTAAGAGTATTGCTGCTACCATGCTACTTTTCGTGCACTTTGCTATTCCTTGCATCCCTCTGAGATCCATGCGTTTGAGCGTGCACATACATTTGGGAGCCGTGCAGTGGCGCTGTTTCCAGTTGGGCCGGCAGTCAGCAGCTGGTCTAACATTGACCCTTGGCCGAGAGCGCGCCGCGATCATCTCCTCTCCTTGTTTGGTGGAGCGAGGAGAGGGCGGACTGCTTGCTGTCTCACGGCCACGCCCAGCTGGATGCCAGCCGGATAGCCAGTAGTACTGGTACTCCTAGTAGCTAGGCTACACGAGTAGTATCACTACTCCCAGTCAGAATACGCGTTTGGTGCCGGGGTGCGGGGCGCCTGCCCTACCTACAGTATCTATCTACTCGTACGTACGTGCAAACATTACTCCCCTTTGCTCGGCTTCATTTACCTCCAGCTTTTCTCGCTAGAGAGCACGTACGTACGCGCGCGAGTGTGCGCTCTCCTGTCGCTCGTGGCTGTGCTTCGATTTCTAGAGTCATCGAGCCGAACCCGACTTGCGGGATTTAATTTTCTCTCTACAGCTTTCCACTTTAACCCCAGCGCACGGAATAAAGTTGGACCCATCACTTGAGCATGGATCGCCGACCGACAAAGCATGCACGGTCTCGAATCAAGGGAAAGGGTCCGTACCAAGGATCTCGATCCGCATCCAGCGTCATGTCAAACGGAAAGAGCACACGTGTTATGGCCCCTGCGGGACACCTTTACTCACACAAAGCTGTTTTCACCCCGCCAATGCTTCTGTATTGCTAAGAGCAAGTACCACAATGGTAGGGTTTATAGTCTGCACGTGATAATTTTGCTTATGTAAAGAAGAGAGGCATGAAAAAAAGAGAAAGTGGTCTCTTATGCAAAAGTCTAACACTACGCATGCTCCTAAACAAATACTTCCTCCGTCCCAAAATAAGTGACTCAACTTCACTTATTTTGGGACGGAGGGAGTGCAATGAATACGAAGAAAACAAGATAAAGAGAATGTGAGCCTTATAACTAAAAGAGGTGACTTTAGATGACAATGGCAACATCATATGCATGCAAGTGTTATTTTTCTTACCCTGCCTTTTTGTAGCCTGCGTGACTAAGCTACCTTAGATCCCAAGTCTTGATCTGGTCCAAATCTAAAGCGAGTGGAGAATCTCCCTAAGGCTTTGTTCGGTTACACCCTGTCCTAAGAGGATTGGAGGGGATTTGGGGGGGATTTGACTTGTAGAGGATTTAATCCACCTCAATCCCTGTCAAAACCCCTCCACAACCCTGTCAACCGAACATGGCCTAAAGAAACCACGCACGCAGTCAGGTCGGTCTTGGTAACGCAAATGCGATCCACCGGGCAACCGTAGAATCCACCGTCAACCTGCCATGTAGCATAGGCACAGGACGATGTGTTCGCCGGAACATGGCAAAGACAGGGGCGCAGCTCCAGCAAAAGAGATGCTCTAATCCTCTCATCACCTGAACCAACCATGTTATTCGCTTCGGTGCAGGGAGTTAGTGATTGGGCTTAGCGTTTGGTGTCTATGCTTCTTAGTTTATGATGAGGTATCAGATGATGGATTTGCGTACCTGCCTGCCAGTGCTAGCAAAAAAAAAAAAATTGAGATGATGATTCGAATGCAAACGATTTGTCTGCAGCTGAGCTCAGTTTTTGAAGCCATCGCGTTTGAACAGATACACGCAGGCCAGCACTTATGAAACAAGGAAACGACATATGGCCCAAAAGAAAAAAGATGATTGCTAAGACTACATAATGCTAGACCAAACACAGCAGGTGAAGCAAATACTGGAACAAGGCATCACACTGTCGCACACAAGCAGACAGATGCATGTGCAGCAAGAAACAAAGCTGAACCTTCGCAAATCAACAACCAAACATCAACGGAGAGATATGCTTCCGCTGAACAAGATATGCTTCCAACCAAAAATCAACAACCAAACAAAGCTGAACCTTTCACAGCTAAATGCTGTAAGCCTATTATTGGCTCATCTTATTCTTGGGGCATGCCCTCTATTACTCATCTAGGTGGCACAAGCCCCACTCATGTAGTAGTATACAACAAAAGGGGGCTCACATAGAGAAATGATACCCAAAACCAGAAAGAGCGTATCAGCACACGAAAACTATGATGGTTACAGTGCGACTCAAAAGTGTTCAAACGCTGATTTGGACCAACTCCCTCAAGTCAAATCTCATGAATGTCTTGTGGTATCGACAGTGCACCGTAATCATCTGCCATTACCTGCAACCAAAGGAAAAGTTCGACAATTTTGTATTTGTTGATGACAAAGGCACAATAAAGACATGCAAACAGTTGTACGTAATATGGACGGTAATAATCCTCTTACCTTGTATTGCCGACCATGAAATATGTATTCGACGAGCAGTAGCTTCGGATCTCCAGGGCAAGGATCATAGAAGCCCATTATTCCAGACTTCTTTATCCCCTCGTGAAGCTGAAGGCGGCAGAAAGAAGATATTCAGTCAGATAATCAGATACATGTACCAAATGGTTTAACCTACTTGATGTAAAATATAATGAAATGTAACCTAGCACTGGAGCAAAAGTAACATGCACTAGATCATTAGCCATATTTATTATGTAATTTCCCCTCTCTTTTTTATGTAAGGCGCCCGTGCAATTAAAGATTTAAGTTGACCAACAATTAGACCAATAAAGCGTGGGCTATGCGATACAAAACTGATGTCGTTGGATTCACATTGTGAGTCGTGACACATAAACCCACATTTTATTGGCCTAATTGCTGGCTAAACTGAACCATGAAACGTGCAGGGGCCTTGAAAGGAGAGAATATGATATATTCATTATCTCATTCATTAGTAATGGGGACTGAAGCTGACTTGTTCTGACAACCGCATTGAACGCGGGTATCTGAGAGATGATTAGTTGCATATATAATATGGAGACCAATTTTGGTTTCCTTAAATTCATGCACACTATTTAGGAGGCAAAACTTGTAAATATAAAATGGATACAGGCAAGCTATTCCTCGATTGTTCTATACCTTCAATATCAGAGCATGTTTATGCAATAAGCGACCTAGTACAGTAGACGACTAAACAAGTTTGCTTAAAACTTATTTATTCTTAAATTTCCACCCTCAACAGATGGCTCGAGATGATCAATCTTGAAGTGAGAAGAGAAGGATTGACTCTTCCTCAATAAATAAACTATCAACCTCCAAAAAAGTTTAACTAATTTAATTACTGCTCTAACAGACCCAGGAGAACTTAATGAAACCCTCTTCCTGGAGCATCTACAGTCCAAAGAGGAATTGCTAGCCTAACATGTCTTGCTGAAACGAGAAACCGAAGGTAGTAAAAAAAGAACAGAGATTTACTTTACAAAAGATAAATTTCGAATGCATGGATTGTTTTAAGAAATATATGATAGTTTTATGACAGCCTTCATTTGCAAGTTGCAATCCACAAGTACCATACTGCTATTATTGGCCTTCTAACAGAAACACAAACCAGAAGAGCAAGTACAACAATAAACTCACGGTTCTTCATCTTGTCAAGTGCTAGGTTTATAGTTCACATAAATAACTTAACTTATAAACAATATGACTGAAACATACCTTGAGCTGACCTGCCTCGGTCACGAGGAAGTTGAGTGGGATCGTCACATCTAATACTTGTGAAGCCACGTTATCATCTATCTCACTCAATTGACTACTCTCTTTGACCTTTTTATGATTGCCATACAGAGCTTTTGTGATTACCAGACCATCATTCTCCTGCTGTTTATTCTTCTTGCGATTAGAGACGGGTTCCAGCAATCTTTGTGACTTCTTAGCTGCTTGTCTAGCTTCTGTTAGCTATACAGAGAAAGATGTCTTCAGTAAGTATACATGACACAGGAAAATACGCCTTCAATCACTAGATGAGTTAATATCATAAAAAAATCCGACAAGAAAAACACTGCCAACAATGCAGTCGAGGGGTATAAGCTAAATGCTGCAAGTAGCAGAAACTGAGAAACAACAATCCGATTTATTATCTAAATACATACTAATAAATTATGTTAAGGAGAAGTAAATAACTAGTCACAACTATGCATCTTGCCAAATGGGCTAACCCAAGTTATTTGTGCCATATAGAGCCTTCACAAACTGAACTAACATGTAACAACCAAATATAGATGACTATTTCCTTAAACAAAAATATGTGATGACTCAAACACAAAAGTTAACCAATTTGCCTTTTATGTGATGAAGTACATAAGCTGGTACATAAGCAAGAACACAAACACTGATTCTACCTGTGTAGACAAGCTATCCATTTTTTCAAGTGTCTTCTGCTTTTCTCGCCTTAGATAATAAGGCTTCACAACATATGTCTGTCAAACAATAAGACACCACAGCTTGGCTTTAGTAACCACATTACAGATGCAGCAAAGGTAACAAAAGTGAGCTGCCTTATCTGCATGCAACTATCAGTTCACACATTTCTGCCAGGGTAAGAATGCAAGTAGGTCAGGAATATTAGAACCTGAAGTAGAAAATATAGAGTTGAAGGAATAGCAAATGCGCCGGTGACGAATAACGCATTGAAGTCAGTTGAAAGCAAGACCTGCACAGTTACTGAAGAATTCAGTAAAATCCAACAAGTTTACAATCTACCCCACTGTGTTACAGGAATCCATAGCTGCACGTAAATGAGACTGCCTTATACTCCCTCCGTTCCTAAATATAAGCCTTTTTAGAGATTTCAGTACAAATTACATGCGGATGTATATAGACGCATTTTAGAGTGTAGATTAGGAACGGAGGGAATAGTTCTGTAAAATTTATGCTACATGTACATCTATACTACTATCAGATAAAAAACAGGCAGGATTCAGAGGTGTAATAGCTCAACTTACTGGGATAACTAACTTTTGCCCAGCACGATTCAACTCAAATTTCCAAGTGACACCCTGCGTCTCAGAGCAAATAATGAATATTAAGATAACTGGCTGTGTAATAACATGCAACACGAATCGTACACAAACTAGTGAAACTGTTCCATGAGATGAAAAGTAGCTAAGATTACATGATCATGAATGCATGGTTGCTGCATGTTATCAAATACTCCCTCCATCAAAATATAAGATGTTTTTTGGTCTAGATTTAGAGCAAAAAACGTATTATATTTTGATACGGAGGGAGTAGTATCAACTGCAATTTCCTAGTTACAATTCATATTCTGGTTTTTGTATTGGACAACCAATTAACATGCAAGAGTCGTTTGCTTCATTACCCATTACTGCTTGAATCAGTAGTTAATACTATTTTGTGCTCCCTTCGTCCCAGAATATAAGAGCGTTTTTGACACTGCACTAGTGTCAAACGCTCTTATATTATGGGACGGAGGGAGTATTTTCTATTATTATTTCACTCAAGGGGATAAATAAATAAAGTTTTGGCAATAATGAAGAGGCAAAAGGAGAAATAAAGAAGCAAACTGAGAACACATCCAACACAGGAGACCTTAGAAGCAAGCATATTCACCTGGATTCCTATATTATAGAGCATCCTTACTGTACTGAACTCTGATATCCGTCTTCCTCCTCCAATTTCAAAATCAAGGGCCGTGCTGCAAATAAGCAGTTCAAGAGAGAAGAGAGAGAAGTTACAAACTCGTATACCGGTTTATCAAAAAATGCAAAGCGGTGAGGTTTACATGGCCAGATAGAAGTAAGATCACAGCGGTATGTACCTTCCAACTCTACCAGCAATACGACCATGGGACTTTGAGGAGAAACGATGGGTGTAATGAGCAGACGCCCCAAATGAATTAGTACCAAACTGGGGAGAAAAGTATATAGTTAATACAGGGCAAGTATCCAACTGTTGCCTAATGCAAGTGGTGAAATGGTGAAATGAAAAATACACAATTAGTTCATGAACCCAGTACAGTCAGACCAATTCAAATTAAATCTACATATGCAAATCATATTGTCCTTCAACCACAGGTCAGACATATTAAAGCTGAATCAAACAGACAATATTGCATGTTCAGTGGTCCACAATTTTACCACAAAGGCAGGTGCATCACAATATATAATGGGGATACGTTGACTCAAATAATATATAATGGGGAGCTGTGCAAAAGAAAAGGAACGCAGTAGATTATTCGGAACAGAACAATATGACACTATTCAGAACTAGAAATAAATGTTGCGGAAACTTGGAATGTCAACTATATGTTTCCAAAAAAATCCGTCTTGAAAAAATTCTGTCAATTATTCGCTTATAGATAACCAAATCGGTTTTCTAAATAACATTTACAGCTAAGTTGGTTTTGTAAATGAGAACTACCTTTATTTCTCCTGCAGCAGACCTTTTTTCATCCTTCTTTTGCCATCCGACAGATATATTTGATTCAGTACCAAGGACAAGTTGTATCTGGAGGATGGGGAAAAAATGAAGTAGCATACAAGCAAAAAATCAGCATCACCTTATTCAAACAACAGACATAAAACTTAAACAACATGAACAGTCAACCCCGTGGTATCAGTAACAAACTATCCTAAACCCCGCATGTTGCCGCGGAGATGTTATGCAATATATTTCAATAAAAGCTAAAATACAAATGATTTGTTGGGTTTGATTATTGTATAGTTGTAAAGTATTTAATAAATATAAATAGCATAATAGAATGGAAACTATCATGCATGTTGAGGTGGCCTTTTTCCTATGCATGGTTGCATGTTGAGGTTGGCCTTTTTCCTATGCATGGTTGCATGTGATGAGGTGGCATGCTTGCATGTTGAGAGAAATAGGTTAGTGGGAGTTAGCTATCTAGATATAGAAGATAACCACAAGCATATACTCCCTCCGTCCCAAAATAAGTGTCTCAATTTTGAACTAGCTCTAGTACAAAGTTGTACTAAACTTGAGACAGTTATTTTGGGACGGAGGGAGTACTATATAAAGATAAAACGAATAACTATGCCAAGATGCCTCACTGGAGAGTAACCAGAGGACGAAATAATGGCAAAATTTGGATTTGCGTGGAACTTGAAATTTCTATAAACGTAATCTCTGTCAATATTGTAATTTATCCACCAAGGTACAATTGACACCTGATTTCTGGGCATGGACTGGAAACGGGGTTGCATAAGCCACAAGTTCTAGGTTATGAACAGTCAACACCACGTACTGGACATGGATCAACTTTTGGATAGTATAATATTCATTTATTTACTGTCGCACATTAGCTGTATATGGTCTAAAAGTTTGCGTAAACCTAATCGGCTAGAGGAATTTTGCACTGCAAGTCCAATACTAGAAAATATATTGAAATTAAAGAGATAATGGTTTGCATATAATCATATACAAACTCTAAACCGTTTCTTCAGCATCTCTGGTTGACATTATAGATCATGCACATGTTGCAATCATGTTTTTCGAATAGCTAGGTTCTCGTATTGTTATTGTCGTCCGAAGTGAACTTACTTGCTTATGTTAGTCACATATTACGAATTAAGTGTTTAGGACACATGAAAAGAGCACTAAATACAAGGGGACATACATTGCCAACAGTGTCTTCAGATAATTGGCGAGTCCAGCCATTTGACAGATTAACAGACCCATCTCTCAATGAGAGAGCAATTCCAGAAGTTGCTGTTGAATTTGGTGAAATCTGACTGAAGCAGGAAACACCAAAGAATTAGGATGTGAAATAGGGAAGGAAAACACAGAAAAGGCAAATTCTCACCGAAATGTCTGTACTCCAACAAGGGAACGTAGTCCAGCTGTTGCCATAAAGTCTATCGAAGACACAGAAGACAGCTGATGGCGCAGCACAGCAGTTGCTGCACCAGATCCAGTCGTACCATTGACGACCAAATTTCCACCAACAGTGACAGTGTTTTGCTTGGATACTGGCAGCTCAATTTCACTAGACATTCCCATTCTAGCAATTTTGAAATAAAAAAAGTGAATTATTAATGCTGAAGAATATGAGAAATACAGAAGTTAATATGACATCTAAGAAGTATTGATGGACAATATCTACGTCAAGAGGTTACTGTGTTTATTAGATTTTCAACTCTAAAACAAGATGTCTAAGAACTCAGAATTGGATGAAAAGTAAATAAAACGGAAAGGTAATAATGTTGATCAATGACGAATGAATGTAAGTTTTCTGCAAGTAAAGGCCTATCATTCTGTATAATCCCTTTTCAGATATACAAAGGCCAGGACTTCTGTCTGCTAAAGGTATATATACAGTTAAAGTATGTTCCATCACCAACAAACATGTCAAAGAATGTGAAACAGCACAAAACGATTATATCAACAAAATAAAAATTAACAGATGAAGCCTATGATTACCAAGTTACTGAACTTAAAGAATTTACAAGATGGCAATAACCAAGAACTAAACAGAAAATGGCTTCTAAATTATGATAGGAACCTCGCACCGCATATATCAGAACAGAGGGCATATCATAGTAAAATGGAAAATACTCTGTACCCTCCCATGATGCCGTCACCATCTAAATATTGTGGCACTGAGATATTAGCTAGGATTGATCCAGTGGATCGAGCATGAACGAAAAGTTTCTCTTCCTCCTTACGCCGTCGCAGCTCTTCCAACTGTCGTTTGATTTCTTCGGGTTTATTTAACTTGGGACCAAGTTCCAGACCAGAATTTAAACCTTCCATGCCATAAATATCATAGATCTGTCTTTTGTTCTCATCCGATAGTATCTCATATGCATCACGTATCCGTTGGAAGTTTTCAGTTGCTACATCCTTCATCTATACAAGCAGAGAAGAAAACAAAAGAAGATCCTAGTCAAGTCAGAAGAATTCAGGAACGCAAACTGTCGCAGATGAGTTATTCAGCAAAATGCAGATAGCAAAAGTGCACCGTCGTCAGAAATTTTAATCTTAACAAATTTAATATAAAGTTGCATTACAAAAAAAACATGTAACAGCATGTCCCTTCTCTAATTTCCATTCGTCAAAGAACATTTTCTTTTGCCAAACTGGTATTTACAGGATAAGTTTTGGGTCTGATCAAAATATAATTAGCAGGATGCTCATGCTTGTGTTTCTACGGAATGAGGTAACACCATGACAGGTTGTCACCTCTCCAATATCCAATCAAAATACGCAAGACAGGTTGTTACCACATAACGAACGAAGATCTGTCCTGTTCCAGACTGACCAGCACGAAATGTAGGTTTTATTCACCCAGGCATGCGCAGTTGACTCAGCATTACCCAGTCTCTTCTTATGACCTTATAATTTTCCTAATAATCTCCTCAGATGCAATATGATTGATACATGATGAAGGAATAAACCCATACCACGGGAATTAGCATATAGCCACAGACATTGACCAACCCTTTCCTTTGATCTCTGTCTCTTGGTGAAGAAGGAGAAATCACTACACCCTCCATCCCTTAATATAAGAACGTTTTTCAAACAGCTTAAAAACGTTCTTATATTATGAGATGGTGGGAGTACAAACTATAGCACAGCAACAGCAATGTCTGTCCGAACCAACCAATGCGTAATTCAAGCACGCGACAGCTCTGGATCAAACCAGTGGAAACCAACTGCCTAACGACCTAAAATCAAAACAATCAAATTCCTACACAAATTTTGCCCCACCGCACCGCACCGCAAGCTACCGCAATGTCACCACCAACAAAAGCTCTGAGTCTAGCAACCCTAAGCCACCGCTGGACAGTAGCCAATTGGTTCCCACCAATCGAATCTCAGCGGCAGCACGGAGAGAGAGGGGGCGGGAGGGTAACCTGGGCGTCCTGGTACTTGTCGGGGTGGTAGATTTGCGCGAACTGGCGGTATGCCCTGCGGATTTCCTCGTCGGAGGATTCCGGCGAGAGGTGCAGCAGCGCGTAGAGCTCCCTCCCGTCCTCCGGCTCCGGCTCCGGCGCCATCGCGCCGTGCGGCTGCTTCTGCTTGCCCGGCACGGTGGTGGGGGTTGAATGGGGGTGGTTTTTCGGACGCGAGGGTTTATGGTGATTTTCCTTCTTCTTCTTGGTGGATTTGCTCGGGATTAATAAAGAGTTCTTCGATTTCTACTTCCGCCTCAAGACATCCATCACAGGATGAAGGAACTATACATCCGTTTTCTTTCCTTTCCTGAAGAAATATACGGTTCCGTTTTCTCGCCTGGGTGACGTAAAGAAGAGAAGGCATCGTCGCCGTAAGAAACAGGTACCGTCCCTGACGAGTGACGAAGTTCGGAAACCTAACCTCATCTCGTATGGGCCCCCTATGACGAGATGTAGGGAACTTCCCCCTCGCGTCAAGGCGAGCGCCAGATGGGTCGAGTCAGCCCAGCTCGCGGGAGGCCAGCCTCAGACTTTTTATGTTTTTTTATTCATATTATTTGCTTTTTTATTTTGCTTTCTTTATTATCCAAATTCCAAATGTTCTAAGTAAATATATTTTAAAAACACTTTAAAACAAAAATTTGAAAAATGCTTACCAAGTACTTGAAAAAGTTAAATGTGTATAGAGAAAATATTTCTCATGTAATACAAAAAATATATACAATGCGTACGAAAAAAATGTGATCATGTATTTAAAAAATGTTAATAAAACATTTAAAAAATGTATATAAAAATGTTAATCAAATATTTAAAATAATAATAATGTACATAGAAAATGTTAACCATGTACTCAAAATGCGTTTATCTTGCATTTGAAAAAAATGTCAATCAAGCATTTGAAAAATATTAAATGTGTACAGAAAATATTGATCATGTATTAAAAAATGCTAATATTGTATTTACTTTCTTAGTCAAGCATTTGAAAATGTTGAAATTGGCATAGAAAAAATGTTGATGATGTATTAAAAAAAATTAATCAGGCATTTGAAAAATGTTAAAATGTGTACAGAAAAAATGTTACCCGTGTATTAAAAAAATGTTAACCAGTATTTACAAAATGTTAAACGTGTATTAGAAAAATGTTTTCGACGTATACAAAAAATGTAAGATGAAAACCAATAGAAATAAAGAAAAAAAATGAAAAAGCAATGAAAACCAAAAAAGAAACAAAGAAACAAAAAATAAACAAGGAAGCAAATAAAATCGGTAAGAACCGTGTAAAAATGAAAAGGCTGGTGAAAAAACAAAGAAAATAGAAAACTGAAGAAAACAAGTAAACAGAAACCAAAGAAAATAAAAGGGAAGAAAAAGAAAAGAAGGAAAAAAAGGGAATAAAACTGGACCAAGCAAGTGCAGGAGCGGCGAGTAGCGAGAGAGCGGTCGATCCGAGCGAGCGAGGGAGGAGAAGAAAATGGGTCGGCCCAATTCGTACGCAATAGCGAAATCCCTTCATGCAAGAGCAGTTATTCCATATACGACCTACGAGGGGCCCACAAGCTCAGGCGGCGTGCCCCCCTAGGGCGTACCGTATGAGCTTCTGGCCCACTCTTATATCTTTTGGCCTCCTCCCGATGCTTCCAGCACTAATACAACGAACTGCTATATAAATGGTTTTTAACCCCTTTCCGCGATGGCATTTTAAACCGTCGCGAGGCGAGTGTGGGCGATAGGGGGTTCCTTCTCACACGACCCAGAAACCATCGGGGATAGGGAGCCATGATGCATACAGTTATCCCTATAAAACTGTTTCTGATATCTTGGATATCCCAAACGCTCCATCCTTGCTACTCGTTTTGTGCTTGCATTGTCATCGCGGTCGGTATTCTGTGGTGCTACGTTTATGATGTGCGACTCATCACAAACAGTTCACAATTATAGAACGCGTACAATAAGCAGACAATCACACACATTTACTTTTTCTCAACTGTATGTGATTCGATGTACATACAGTTGTCCCTATAAAACTGTATGCGAACTTTGAATATATCCCACATGATTTATCTGTCGTACCCGCGTCGGATGAAGACCTATCGCACATGTTCTTCTATGAGCAAACGTTTGCGATGCGCACGACATCATAAACAGTCCATAATTGCCCAGTGTGTGTGATAAGGTGACGTTCACAAACATTTAATAAGGAACTGTGTGTGATGTTGTTGTTAATCCCACACGTTTTTTCTTGACTAGTCGTGTGTGTGCAGTAGAGACTGATCGCACACGTAGTGGATCCGAGAAACGTGTCTGGTCTCCATGTTTATCAAAGACGTTTTGCTTTCACAGACCATATGCAGTGTAATCCCAAATTTAATCCCTACATTTAAAAATCATAGATTCTGAATTTGAAAGTAGACAATCACTTATTTCATATCGAACCGTGTTTATTGCAAATATAGGTTCAAGCATGAATGCATAATTCGATGCACAAATACATATAGTGAAAAACTATAGAAGCACCAAGTAAAGAAAGATGAACCATAGTTGTACTAAAGACTGTAAAGAGAGAGGCGAAAGACATTCTGGTTGCTGGAGAAAGTGAAGCGAAATGCCCATATCATGCCCTCCTCCATGTGTAATGCGTGCATGACTCTAGGTCAACCCTTGTGATGGCTTCCCGTCCATCCTTCACTATCTTCATTAGGACTTCACAATGCTCACTGTAGTCTGGATAAAATACTTTAACCTTCATTGCGTGTCCATCAATCATGTACTTTGCGACGTAATCTTGAGTAAACTGCTTTGGGAACCACTGCAAACGAAAAAGATTCAAACATTGTTGTCTAACAACTCATTATGGGCCAGTAAAAAGAGAAGGATGCACATTTTGTAGTTACCATCCTACAGCTCACTATTGTGTTCGATAGAGCGTAAACATATAATTTGCTTGCCACTGTTCGTATCTTTTTGCTAATAATCCTTATCGATTTCCTCACTTGATGTTTGTTCATGAATATCTCATTTCCCCATACGCAAAAAGAGTCGATGTGTGGATATTTGCCGAGGGCATATGTACCTACAAGCAACAAGTCAATATTAGAAGCTAAAAAGTGTCAAAACCTGGATGTATATGCACTGCATTATGGAACGACGGGGGGAGTACAAGCCGATGGATGAAACTAACATCAGTAGAAAATGTTGGCCACTGCCGTTGTTGTCCTACATAAATAGTGGAGAGGCATGACAAGTACAGTAACATTAACATCAAACAAATATAGCCAAGGTAAGCAACATCATCTCCAAATGATAGATTGAATGTGTTGGTTTCAGCATGCTGTTAAAGCGGATATAAAATGGAAGGGAATGTTACCTACAACAGGCTTAACAACCACCAAATATTGCAATTCAAACTAGTATTGTTGAAAATAAATAGAACGTAGCTCATGCTTAAACATCACACAGGATAATGTGTAAAACTAAAAATAAAGGGCATGTGTTAACTACACTAGGCATAATTGGAACCAAATATAGCCGTTCAAACTGGTACTGATGAAATCAAGCTGCACAGTTTCGAGTTGCATGTAATGAACATCATATTGTGAATGACTGAAATAAACAAGGCATAAATGATCAGTATAGCAACCAACATAACAAGCAAATACAGATAAACAGGGCATATGCTTGAAAACTGGACAAGCAAATACAGATAAACAAGGCATTTGCTTGAAAATTGGACAAATGCTCACTGCAACCAACCTTACAACCAAATACAGATAAACAAGGCATCTGATTGATAACTGGACAAATGCTCACTGCAACCAATCTAACAACCAAATACGGATAAACAAGGCATCTGCTTGATAACTGGACAAATACTCACTGCAACCAACCATACAACCAAATACAGATAAACAAGCATATGTTGATAACTGGACAAATGCTCACTGCAACCAACCTAACAACCAAATACAGATAAACAAGGCATTTGCTTGATAACTGGACAAATGCTCACTTCAACCAACCTACCAACCAAATACAGATAACAAGGCATCTACTCACTATAAATAACCAAATATAGCCATTCGTGAAACTGAAGTGGACAATTCATACTTAAACATCACATAGCCCTATGGAACATTACATTTTTACATAACTGAAATAATTAAACACGACACAGTTAAAACACCGCATGACAAAAGCTACTACAACAAAGGGTACGGGTTGGCTAGCTAGAAAATGTAAGATTTGCTGATAGGATGTTGCCTCACCTATCATGGACAGGGTCCTTCCAGTTGGAAGAGCACAGACCCATGGTGCACCCTCTGATGTTGCAGATGGGCTGTTTCACCTAGGAAGATCCTTTGTGGGTGCCCTCCTCATGGTTGTGGTCGATGAGATCTGACTTCGCAATTGAGGATCCCATGCCACCGACGTAGAACATGTCCTTCAGAAATGACAAAATGGGCTCGATGGCGTACAAGGATCGCAAATTCTTGATGGCATGGCGAAGGAGATCAGCGGCGGGGCATTCGAAGAGGTCGACGGCGGTTGAACAAGAGGGGTTGGGGATGGACCACTTAACCTGTGACATGGCCCGCGTGAAGCCATCGCTATCGACGAGCTTGATGTCGTAGTCAGCTTTCCCAAGACACAATAATACGCTAGCCCGCTGGCGTGAAGCCTTCGACATGGCAACGTAGTTAATGTCCTCGTTGGTTTCTGCGGTGAGGTGTTGCTTCGGGATCGACAGGTCGGGACGAACGGCGGCCACCTCGCCAACGTCCGCCGGAGAGGCCATGATAAACCTCTGTAGGATCGAAAGTATGTCTAGAGGGGGGGTGATTAGACTACTTGACAATATAAAAGTTTAGCCTTTTGATTAGGACAAGTTTTTAGCAAGTTCACAATGATGATCAAGTCAAGTATCACCCTACACATGCAATTCTAGAGTATTGGCAGCGGAAAGTAAATTGCACATGTAGTAAAAAGAGGTGGAGAAGAGCAAACGCAATTTGGAGACACGGAGATTTTTTCTCGTGGTTCCGATAGGTGGTGCTATCGTCAATCCACGTTGATGGAGACTTCAACCCACGGAGGGTAACGGCATGAGAGTCCACGGAGGGCTCCACCCACGAAGGGTCCACGAAGAAGCAACCTTGTCTATGCCATCATGGCATACGCCCACGGAGGACTAGCCTTACTCGGGTAGATCTTCACAAAGTAGGCGATCTCCTTGCCCTTACAAACTTCTTGGTTCAACTCCACATCTTGACGGAGGCTCCCAAGCGACACCTAACCAATCTAGGAGGCACCACCCTCCAAAAGGTAATAGATGGTGTTGTTGATGATGAACTCCTTGCTCTTGTGCTTCAAATGATAATCTCCCCAACACTCAACTCTCCTCACCGATTTGGCTGTGGTGGAAGAAAGGATTGAGTGGAAAGCAACTTGGGAAGGCTAGAAATCAAGTTTCATATGGTGGGAGTGGAGCAACTTGATCTCAACACAAGGGTAGGTAGTTTTCTTCTCAGAAATGTAAGGTAGGAGTGGTAGTTCTTTCTGATGGCTCTCTCAACGAATGAAGAGGAGGTGGAGGGGTATTTATAGCCTCCACACAAAATCCAACCGTTACACACATTTGACCAATCTCGGTCAGACCGAAGTTGACAACTCGGTGAGACCGAAAGTTCAAATCTTGTGAACGTTGGGATTTTCGGTGGGACCAAAAATACAATCTCGGTGAGTCCGATTCTTCCAAAGACTAGGGTTTGCCAATCTCGGTGGGACCGACTTTATCATCTCGGTGACACCGATATGATGACAGAATGTTACAGAAGCTTGGCAACACTAGTTTCGGTGAGACCGAGTTTGGAATCGGAAAATCCGAAATTTCTAGGGTTTGGGTATATGGCTGAGGTGGTTCATCTCGGTGTGACTGAGTTTATGGAATCGGTGAGACCGAGATTACTTATGAGTGTATGTTGGAATGAAAGATTGCTGATAGTTTGGGAGATAGATCACTAAGCACTTTGAGCAACCAGATCATTATCATAACCTCATCCCCTTTTAATAGTATTGGCTTTCCTATAGACTCAATGTGATCTTGGATCACTAAACCAAAAAATGGAGTCTTGAGCATTTGCCAATGTTTTCCTTAGCATTTTGAGGGGTCCACATCTTTAGTCATTGCCATACCCATATCACTGAACTTTCTGAAATGATTCTCAAGAAACAATTAGTTCAATGATATATATGTTGTTATTAATTACCAAAACCAACCGGGATTAGTTGCACTTTCAATCTCCCCTTTTGGTAATTGATGACAACATATAGATCAAAGCTTCACAAATGATATAATCAATGAATAATATCGTCGCTTTGAGAAGTATGTGATAAGCAAGAGCTCCCCCTAAATTTGTGCATTATTTAAGATTTGCGTTTGAATGCAAATGCACAATCGATTAGGATCATGGGTCACTCTTCTATGTCACATACATCTTGGTGGAGCGCACAAAATGATAAGAATGAATAGCATGCACCCAATCACCAAGACATGAGTAAATGATCATACAAGATATGAATAGCATATGATAAGCATTAAGCACACATTAAGGCATAGTATGATCAAGCACTCATCAAAGTAGAGCAAACGTAGTATCAAACACACTAATGTCTCGAAAAACTCAAAAGTATCTCAAAAGACCGCAAATGAAACGAAGAGCAAAAGCGAGCACTCTCTCTCTCGAAGTCCTATGATCTATACAATTTCTCCCCTTTGGCAACAAGTTACCAAAAGTTCGAAGGTATAGAGCTAAACGTCACTAGGGACTCTGTGGCGGCTCTATGCAGGTTGATGGAGTTGAGATAGCTACATCGCAAGGTTTCGCTGATGTCTGTGGAGCTGGAGGAGGGACACCGGAGCTGGAGCTGGGCCGATGGAGCTGTGGGAGGTCTTGATGATGTAGTCTGGTGTCTGCCATCGGGATAGCAATGATCTGGGTCTTGTGGGAACCGGAGCAGGCTGCTCATAGTCATCTGGACAAGGTCATCCTGCATCTCCTGCATGAGCTCGCCTTCTCCTCTTAGCTTCCTCGATATCTGCCTCAAGCTTGTTGACAAGGACTTGCACTTCATCGACTTGACATCCGAGCATGGAACTTGTCTTCAACTATCCTCTCAAGACTCTCCCGAGACTGCATAATGCCGGCACGGCGTTGTTCAATCCTCCGGTAGCTTCAAGGAGCTGCTCTCCAACACTCTTGGGTTTAGCTGCTGCTGCTGCTTCTTCTTCCTTCTCGGCTTTGGCTTGTTTGGCAGCTTCAGACTTTGCTTGACCTTCAACAGACGTGGGATCATCCTCAGTCATCACAACTTCATTGTCCTCATGTTCAGGCTGCAGTGGCAAGTGTGGTCGTTCCATCAAGTAGGTGCCCATGCCAAACTTGGCATTGATAAGCATCTGAATGTGCGGGGCAAATCCACATGACCTCTTCTGGTCTGCTGCAGTCCTCTTGATAGTCTCAACTATCAGGTCCATCACCTTGAAAGGTGCCTTCTGATCTAGTATATGCAGCATGTTGATGGAATAGCCTCTTATCATGCGATGATCTCCACTTGGGCATCAAGGTATGCCTCGAAATTGTGTTCGTGGTAGGGAGACTGCTCGAGATGATACACCGAGCCGAGCTTCCAGATCTCTACATCCTTAGTGGTACCTCATTGTACATATTTTTCATAGACTCATGGTTTTTCTTGGGAATTCCATAGACATCAACATCATCTTCTCTATGCACTGGAGCATTCAGCGAGGCTGCCCATTCTTCAACAGTTGAAGAGAATCTCGTCCTTCACCATCCATACAATCCTGCCATCCGGATAGAAATGAGTCAGGCATAGAATTGCATGATCATCTCATCATTCCAAGTCACACCGACCAACGAAATCAAGAACACCACATGCAAGGTGAAGCTCTCATGCACATGTGGAAAGTAGTCTCTGTGCTTTCATCACAATGTATGCCGAGTCAACATAGCAAGTGTCAAGAACAATGGGCTTCTTGTCCATAAGCACGCCTCATAGAAATCTTCTTTGTTCTCCGGTGTGGAACCTTGGGTCAACAACAGTCCTTCTTCTCACAAAGATATGGATCAGCTTGTCTCCATAGCCTAAGACCTTTGTCCTTTCTTTCCTTCATGTTTTCAGCTCGAGGATGAGCATCATTGTGAATTGGCGCTTTCGACGGAGTTTCAAGAACACAGTGCCTCATCATCCGACTCAGCCAGGCACATTGTCTTTCTTCTTCTCTGAAGCCGGGATGTTTCTCACAGCTTTTCTTGGGCTTGGCAAAGCAAGCTTGGCTTGAGCTGCCTTTGCCGGAGCAGTAGGCGAGACTTTGAAGGTGCTCCTGCCTCGATGGCATCACCCATCAACTTAGGCTTCGAGGAGGAGGCTGGGGTGCTTCCTCATCGTAATCATCGAAATCTGCCGCTTCATCATGCACAATCCTCTTCCTCTTGGAAGTTTTCTTCACCTTGCTTTGGAAGTTTCCTCTTCCATACTCAGCTTCTTGGCAACAAAGGATTTCTTCACTTTATCGGTGCCTTTCTTGGTTTGTTGCCCTTGATGCTCTTTGGCAACCACTTTCCTCTTAGGCTTAGATGTGATCTCTTCCTCAAGAATAAAATCGAAATCTTCTTCATCGAATTCTTCTTCTTCCGCCCTCGTGGCGGGAGGAGGCAAACCACTTGGTGTGCTCCTCTCACCATCATCGAAAAAGCTGCTGGCCTCGGGACTAGTGCCTCCTCTCGAATCTCAAAGAATCGGTGATTCGGACTGTTCGGCTGTCACGGCATCGACATGGCCGACAACCCGTGAATAGATTAGGTATAGGCAGAATAGAAGAGTTATCACAAACTGCAGAAGATTTTGCAAAAAAAATGAGTTCAAATTTCAGTTTTAGGTTTTCACAGAATGCATTTCGGTCAGACCGAGTCTAAAATTCGGTGAATCCGAAGTGTCTAAACAGAACCATTCACACCACTTTCGGTTGGACCGAAATGGGTTTCGGTCTAGCCGAGAACACTAGGGTTTCACTAAATCCTCATTTCGGTCACACCGATTTGCACAACTCGGTTGGACCGAAAAGTGCAGTGCAATGGCCAGAGGCCAAATCGGTCATACCGAGAATGTAGAATCGGTCACACCGAGATGTGTTCGGCGGAAACCTAACCCTAAAACTTTTACTCGAATTTCGTTCTAAGAACTAATCTGCTGGATAGGAAGATCTCAAACGTGGCAAGACGCTAGGCAAACCAATCGTGCATAGAATCGGAGGTTGAAGCATGAGAGGGATCGAAACTCACCCTAACTTGGTGGAGTTTCTCTATGGCGGCAACGGCGCGGAGAGACTGTCCGTTGACGGTGACGGAAACCTGCGGCGAGGGCGCACAGACGACGACGGAGACGATCCGGAGACCACGGTGACGGCAGCAAAGGGTTTGGGGGCGAGGCGTTTTGAAGAAAGAATCAACGCTGCTGCCTCGGTATATATACCCTTTAGTCATCGGTGGGACCGAGTTGTAAAACTTCGGTGGCACCGAGATGGATAATCGCAAGCGCTTACACACTTGATCACGCCGAAATTTGCAACTCGGTTTCACCGAGGTGAAAACCTAGATCAATCCAAGTGCTTTCGGTCTGTCCGAGTGTGAGTGGGTTGGTCTGACCGAAAATACTTAGAAGGTTTTGGAAGTTAAGTTTTTGACGGATCGGTGGCTCCGAGTGCTCCTCACTCGGTGGGTCCGAAAAAGACTTGTCCAAAGTTTGTGATATAAGCATGAATAGAGTTTGAGACAAGAAAGCATAGATAGCTAGGGGAGGAACTTAGGCATTCTTGTCCATCCATTTGGTCAAAAAGAAATCCAAAAGACCAAAGCAACAAATGGATGTCCTCGAATGGATAAAATCATGCATCCAACATGCTCACACAATAAGATAGCAAATGAAATATGTGTCAAACATGCACAAACAAAGCACTAGCTACTATCACACAATTTGTCGATGACTAGGTCATCTATATATGAGTATATTGACTTAGGAGTCAAATGAGAACATTTGATCATAGGTCATACTCATCGCTTAAGCACAAGTGGGGTTACCACTTTTACATAAAGCATTAATGTGTTCACATCATTTGAAGATGCTTTAGCTCAAATTTTAGAGCAAAGCTCCCCTTGATGTGAGAACCCTTTTAAAGGGTCAAACTAACCTTGGGTTGTCGAGAAGACTTCATGTAGATGTTGAAGATGTGGATGCTCAATGTTGATGAAGATCATCAAGAGTTGGGAGCAATCCTTTGGATTCGGGCACTTTCAATACCTACATGGGTTAGTCCCACAAGGAACAAACAAGGATATCCATGGACATAGATTGAAGTACACAATTGATGATGTCCATGAAAGCAATGATTACCTTGTCCCTTGACTTACCAACAAGAGGGTTTGTGACTCCATGAACTAGTGCAAGATGTGGAAGTTGATTGCACAAGTTCTTGCCAAAATGAATGTGAGTGAAGTATGTTGGCGGAGTCACCCTCAAGAACTCTCTAGTTCTTCTTCTTCGGGATCCACATCATCTTGATGGGAATCCTTGGGGTAGTAGTTGAGCTTGACGAAGTAGAACTTGACATTTCCTTGGGAACCCACTTGACCATGGCCTTAGGTGCTTCAATAAATGCATCAATCTCCTCTTGAAGCTTGTCCTTGCCTTTTAGCTTGTGGTCTTGTGGTGGAAGGTCATCTTGTGCTTGTTCCACATTGGAAGAAGTAGGATCATACTTCTCCTTTTGAGAAACAAACTTTGGAGTGGGATATTGACCTTCTTCCCATTCAACACCCTCGGCGTTGAACTTTCGCTCAAAACCAATTCCTTGATTCTTCCGGTGCCTTCCTTTCTTGCGAACAATTTCCTCAAAGTTCTTGCTTCCGGCAAGGCTCTTGTAGACACCTTTCTCTATAATCCCTTTCAATAAACTATTTTCTTGCTCAAGTGTAACTTGGCTTGAAACATTGTTAGTGGAATCAAGAGAACTACTAGAAGTAACAACATTGGATTTAGCATGGTTATTGTTACTACTAGATGAAGAATTTTTCTTATGCTTGTCATGCTTAGTTTTAATAGGTGGCAAGAAATTAGACAAGAGAAGTCGTTTGGCAAGATATGAAGAACTCTTCTTTCAAGATCGTCATTGATAGCTTTTAGAAACTCATGTTCTTGCTCTAGATTGAGCTTCTCGAGCGTAGCTTCTCATGAGATCTTAGGAGCTCTCTATGATCTTCTTGAGTTGTTTCATGAGCTAACTTAAGAGTGTTTAGTTCTTTAGTTAAACGCTCAATCTCCTTCATAGCATTGTCATTCGACTCTTCTCGACTATAAAGACTACTAGCATGTTCATCATTACTGTGCTCACTAGATTTATCATGTAAAAGCTCATCTTCACCAAGCAAGTCATCCTCATCACTATCAAAGTCAATGAATTCAGGTGTGATACCTTGGGGCCTTTAGCCATGAAGCATCTTCCAATTCCCTCATTTGGTGAATCAAATAAGTCGTAGGAGTTGGAGTTGGAGGATACGAGAGCAAGACCGCAACACCTTCATCTTGATCAGATTCGGAGTTGGAGTGATAGCTTCTTTCGGAGTGATTGTCTGAGTCGAGCCGGAGACCCATTCACCTACATGAGCTTGATGTTTTCTTCTTGTGTAGCTCCTTGATGACTTGTCTTTCCTTTCCGAATCCTTGCTTCTCCGAGAGGATCTTCGCTCATAACGATCATCTCTACTCCTTCTCTCTTTCGAGGCGACTCTTCTCTTGAGCTTCTTCTTCTTGGAGATTCTTCTCTTCTCTTGTGGGGAGCCGAACACTCATTTGAGTAGTGTCCGGTCTTCCACAATTGTAGCAGCTTCGATCACGACTAGAAGATCTCTTTTCATCATATGATCTAGACTTTGAGCTTCTTTCCTTGCTTCTACTCTTGTAGAATTTGTTGAAGTTCTTCACCATTAGGCTTATCTCTTCATTGGAAACTAGCTTGTCACTTGAGGTTGTGGGAGCTTCACATGTAGCTTTGTAAGCACCACTTGACTTGTTGTGAAGCTCTTCCTTATCTTTAAGTGTCATCTCATGAGCAACAATTCTTCCAATGACTTCGGTAGGCTTGAGATTCTTGTAGTTTGGCATCATTTGGATCAAAGTGCACACGGTGTCATACTTTCCATCCAAAGCTCTGAGAATCTTCTTGATGATGAATCGATCGGTCATTTCTTCGCTTCCTAAGCCGGCAATCTCATTTGTGATGAGAGCAAGCCTAGAGTACATTTCAGCGACTCCTTCACCTTCCTTCATCTTGAACTTGTCAAGTTGACCTTGAAGAACATCTAGCTTTGATTCCTTCATGGACTCGGTACCTTCGTGCATTTCGACCAAAGTATCCCAAATCTCTTTTGCATTCTCAAGACGGCTGATTTTGTTGAACTCCTCGGGACACAAAGCATTGAAGAGAATGTCACAAGTTTGAGCATTGTTTTGCAACATCCGCAATTCATCCGCTGTAGCTTCACGATCCGGAACTTTTCCTTCCTCGAAGAACTCACCTTGCAAGCCAACACAAATAATGCCCCATGCGGCAGGGTTATGTCTAAGAATATGCATTTTCATTTTATGCTTCCAACTAGCAAAATTTGAACCATCAAAGTAAGGACCTCTCTGAAAATTACCTCACTAGACGCCATACTCTCCTAGGTTGTGAAACCAAGCTTATGGAGTCCAATGCAATGGAAACCAATACAATGGAGACCAAAGCTCTGATACCACTTGTAGGATCGAAAGTATGTCTAGAGGGGGGGTGATTAGACTACTTGACAATATAAAAGTTTAGCCTTTTGATTAGGACAAGTTTTTAGCAAGTTCACAATGATGATCAAGTCAAGTATCACCCTACACATGCAATTCTAGAGTATTGGCAGCGGAAAGTAAATTGCACATGTAGTAAAAAGAGGTGGAGAAGAGCAAACGCAATTTGGAGACACGGAGATTTTTTCTCGTGGTTCCGATAGGTGGTGCTATCGTCAATCCACGTTGATGGAGACTTCAACCCACGGAGGGTAACGGCTGCGAGAGTCCACGGAGGGCTCCACCCACGAAGGGTCCATGAAGAAGCAACCTTGTCTATGCCATCATGGCATACGCCCACGGAGGACTAGCCTTACTCGGGGTAGATCTTCACGAAGTAGGCGATCTCCTTGCCCTTACAAACTTCTTGGTTCAACTCCACATCTTGACGGAGGCTCCCAAGCTACACCTAACCAATCTAGGAAGCACCACCCTCCAAAAGGTAATAGATGGTGTTGTTGATGATGAACTCCTTGCTCTTGTGCTTCAAATGATAATCTCCCCAACACTCAACTCTCCTCACTGATTTGGCTGTGGTGGAAGAAAGGATTGAGTGGAAAGCAACTTGGGAAGGCTAGAAATCAAGTTTCATATGGTGGGAGTGGAGCAACTTGATCTCAACACAAGGGTAGGTAGTTTTCTTCTCAGAAATGTAAGGTAGGAGTGGTAGTTCTTTCTGATGGCTCTCTCAACGAATGAAGAGGAGGTGGAGGGGTATTTATAGCCTCCACACAAAATCCAACCTTACACACATTTGACCAATCTCGGTCAGACCGAAGTTGACAACTCGGTGAGACCGAAAGTTCAAATCTTGTGAACGTTGGGATTTTCGGTGGGACCGAAAATACAATCTCGGTGAGTCCGATTCTTCCAAAGACTAGGGTTTGCCAATCTCGGTGGGACCGACTTTATCATCTCGGTGACACCGATATGATGACGAAGGTTCTGAAGCTTGGCAACACTAGTTTCGTGAGACCGAGTTTGGAATCGGAAAATCCAAATTTCTAGGGTTTGGGTATATGGTGAGGTGGTTCATCTCGGTGTGGTGAGTTTATGGAATCGGTGAGACCGAGATTACTTATGAGTGTATGTTGGAATGAAAGATTGCTGATAGTTTGGGAGATAGATCACTAAGCACTTTGAGCAACCAGATCATTATCATAACCTCATCCCCTTTTAATAGTATTGGCTTTCCTATAGACTCAATGTGATCTTGGATCACTAAACCAAAAAATGGAGTCTTGAGCATTTGCCAATGTTTTCCTTAGCATTTTGAGGGGTCCACATCTTTAGTCATTGCCATACCCATATCACTGAACTTTCTGAAATGATTCTCAAGAAACAATTAGTTCAATGATATATATGTTGTTATTAATTACCAAAACCACCCGGGGATTAGTTGCACTTTCAACCTCTTTTTGGCCAAACACTCGTCGGGCTCCCAGGGATACGTGGTCGGGCTTAGGCTGCGACTCTCTATAGTAGGGGATGTGGATCTGGCGGGGAGGGACACCGCAGGCCTCATCTAAAAACTCAGGGGGCAACGATATGGGAATCGATGGGTAACATGAACTTTATTATCTAAGCTAGGCCGCACGGGCAGACCTGCAGGGGATGGCGGCGGTGGTGAGCTAGGGTTCGAGGGGGAGGGGGCGGGGTGGTGTTTGAGGGTACGCCGCGACTACTGAAATTTTAGTAATGGTGGGTGGAGATGGTGGTGGATGAGGGAGGACAACGGTTCAAATGCCTCGGCTACTGGAATTTTACTATAAGGTCGGTGGTGGCTGAGTGGGGGCGACGGTTGAATTGCCGCAGCTACTAAAATTTTTGGGGAAAGGAATTGATGCGGGGCGGGAGCACCCAAGATCGCACATGGTCCAATAAGAATATGTGTGTATGATAATAAGGAAAAGCGGTGGAACCGCCTATTTTTGCATCACTCAAGGCGGGTAGTTTGTTTTTAGATTTCTAGCTAGTTGGTCTATAGCACACGGATCGTCCTAATTTTCAGACGCAGACATGAAATTCATCCTAAATAAACTACCCACCTTTAGCTTGCGCGGATGGTGATTTTACAGTGCACTAGCATCGCACACGGTTAAGCTACTACCTCCACCCTTGCTCGCGCTTGCGCAGTCATGATGATTTCACAGCGCACTAGCATCGCACACGGTTAAGCCAGCAGCTCCACCCCTGCTCGCGCTTGCGCAGTCCTGGTGATTTCATAGCGAACTTGCATCACACAAGTGTTAAGTACACCCGTGTCCGTTGAGCATCATCCGATTCTTCGCAGCAAAAAAACGTGAGAGAGGGTCAGAAGACAACCACACCAACATGTGGCCCAAATATATATGAATGAAAATGGTGGTGTGTGATGTTTAAATTTCCAATGCACAACTTTGACCGCATGGAATCATGGTTGGGCGCGTACCTGGAAGTGGCCAAATATATGTAGGAATATAGGATGTGATGTTTAAATACACAATGCACAACTTTGGTGGCACCTGCCTCGCAAACCGGAAAGCCCCCTTGGATATATCAATAATGACATAATGTTGTAGTGACCTAGCTAGGGTGCTTGCGCCACCTCCCACTTTGTGTCGGCATGCATGTCGCCATGACCTACCATAAGACGGGCCAGTGAATCTATCACTTGGTCAAACGACCACTGTTGTTGTCGATGAAAATGGATGGAATGGTCAAACTTGATTTGGTCTAACATGGCACATAGAGCAATAGGACTGGTCATGGTCAAACCCTTCTCGTACGTTGGGTCAAAGGGCTAGATTGTGTGGGGGGACTCGTTATCGGTCAAGGATGATATATATAGACCTCGGTCAGCCCACAGATATGTGTGTCATCTATAAACCACACAAGGGAGACGTGCTCGATCAGAACACCCCCTTTACCCTACATGCGGCCCAGAAAAATGTAAGGGTGGTGTGTGATATATTCAAATCCAGAATGCACAACTTCGACGGGGAACCAAATACATTAGTAACATTGCAAACCAAACATCGTACCCCCAGCCAGATTAAAGACGTAAGATGTCGGTTTCGCAACTTCGAGGTGGGTGGGGGCGGGGGTGTCGTCCAACACATGTGCTCAAACTTGATTCGCTCTAACATGGCACACACAGCAAGAGGAAATCATCATGGTCAAACCCTTCTCGTACGTTGGGACAAAGGGATAGATTGTGTGGGCCTACAGATCTCGATCATTCTTCGATTTTTGAGAACAAGAAATAACAAAAAAAACATCATTCTACGAATTACCAAACAAGGATCTCAAGGTTTATATAATCGACATGACAAGTCACTACAGACACATTTAGATGCTAAATGTCTATAATGATTGTATCATGGCAATTAAATGAAGCTTGGGATGTGCAACTTACCACCCAGTCACCCATCCTTAGACTGCTCGAGCTCCAGCACGCTTAAATTCTGCATTCTATTTGACTCGACTAGTGGATGGGAAGCCGCCCCTTGCTGATAAGAGTTGCCTCGTCGCCTTTAAGGCATTTTTTGCTGGTTATCATGTGGGACATACTCCCTACTATCACACACATTTGTGCTTTTAGAAACTATATGCAATGTTTACATCGCCAGTGTGTCGCCGCCTAGCCTTGTATGAGCACTGACACTAGCGGCGGGAAACCGATAGGAGAAGAGGCAGGAAACGATGGGAGGAGTGGCGGGAAACGGTACCGTGTTGTATATATAACAACATTAATATGGAAAACTTAGTAAAGAAGGAAGCGCAAGCTAGCACGACGCATGCGCACAGTGCTTACCCAGGGGTGACCAGGACCGCTTTAAATATTCAGGGTTCCTTTGGCCTTCAATATACATTATAATTAAGTTCTATAAGCATTAATTTAATGTGCATAATTCAAATTATTGCACCAAAGTGGCTACAAAAATCATACATGTGTCCTTGGATACATGTTTAGGTCCATGCAAAGAATGGTAATGAATTACAACCGTCTCGGCATCTGGCTCGGCCTCAGACATTGAGAATCTCGGTTTCTAAATCCCCGTAAATCCAAAACTCACCCGAAAATCGTGAAACTTGGCAGGTGTCACAACATGGCACATATATGTCGTGGAAAAAATCATCCATTTTGGGGCAAGTTTTATTACAAGCCTCTTACAAACCGGAGCTTCTCTCAAGAAGCATCGTGGTTTCGATAGGGAAACGCGTCCCCCCTTGTGGGCAAAATGATAATTGCTGCCTCTTCTCGCCTTGTATTTTTTATACAGGCAACATGGAACGACAAGATATCCATGCTAAAATTTAAAATTATTCAGGGTTCGTTTGGCCTTTTTATACATTAATTGAGTTCCCTAGGCATTTAATGTCCATATTCAAATCTGAACTACAAATACATGCTCTAGTGCACCAAAATGGCTAGAAAAATCATACATATGTCCTTGGGTGCATGTTTAGGTCCCATGCAGGGAATGGGAGTGACTTACAACCGTCTCGTTGTCCTGGCTCGTCCTCAAAACATTGGGAATCTCGGTTTTAAAATCCCCATAAATCCAAAACTCACCCGAAAATCATGAAAGTTGGCATGGTGTCACAACCTGGCACATATATGTCGTGGTAAAAAAATTATCCAATTTGGGCCAAGCTTTATTACAAACCTCTTACAAACTGGAGCCTCTCGAAGACCCCCATGGTTTCGATAGGGAAACATGTCTCCGTTGTGGGCGAAACAATAATCGCTCCCATTTATCGCCTTGTATTTTCTTCTACAGGCAACATGGAACAATGGGAGATTCGTGTTGAACTTTGAAATTATTCATGGTTTGTTTGGCCTTTTTATACATTAATTGAGTTTTCTAGGCATTTAATGTCCATAATTCAAATCTGAACTACAAATACATGCTCCATTGCACATGTTTCTTACCCATCTCTCTTTTAGAAAATAAGGTTAAACGATAGAAGATTTCCTCCATTGGGATCGTATTCGAGGAAAATATCTTGCGGGAATTCTTTGTGCTTCAACGCTGATGTAAGTACTTGTTCTATATCACTATATTTTTACACCAGCATGTATTTTGTTAATCGGTGTGAATCTAACCTTTATCTGATCTAAAATTAGTTGTAGCAAAATGTTAAAGGCGCCAATGTCGATTTTTGTAAGGAAAACTGCCTGGTAGTTTTGCATACTGAGCTGCATGAGTGTACTATCTCATATCATGCACATTACTGAATTGTAGTGCTTCTCTGGTTGCCCATTCATTCATTGTGTCAATGTTGCTTTCGTATTACCTTACCTGGCTGATGATAGTTGTTCCATATTGTGTTGATTTGGTGTAGGCTAGTTGCCCAAACGTTCATTGTGTCAATGTTGCTTTCCTATTATCTGACTTGGCCAATGATAGCAATGCTAGTGTGTTAATTTGGTGCAGGCTACTGAAGATAAGAAGATAAACTCTGAAAACAGCAAGGCAACCCCATTGTTTCTTTCCAATAAATCTAGGCCAGGTAATATGGCAATAACTCATGATCAACCTGTTTGATTCCCCTCCTAATTTATGTTATGATGCAGTGGCCGACACACTCTCCACTATCAATAATACAAGCCTGCCAAAATCGTCATCTGAATCTGTTCAGTATCCTCTGTCTCGAATGCAACGGAATAAATGTATGTTTGTGAACCAATTAATGGCTGAAGCAATGATGGAAATGGTGGATGAATCAGAGGTGCAGAGTCGTGCGACACAACAACTGATCAATATTTTCAGAGACAGTGTAGCAAAGCAGCAAAAACTCGCCCACATGCTTATGGGCGTCATCTATGTTGAGGTTGCAGATTGTGATATTGTAGATCGTTAGGTTCTGCTCACTTATTTGCACTGGCATCAATCTTTTATTGCCCAGTGGATGCAATTTCCTGTAATATATGCTGGATGTGCAACATTTTTCCCGGTATGCCGTACCTTTGCTTGATCGGTTTTGGTCCTGTGCATAATTGCTCGTCGTAATGGGCTCAAACTATCTAATTTGGCCTAAAGACATGTACGAACTTTAGTGGGCCCATTAAGTTAATGGGCCGTTACTAGGCCGAAAGTTAATGGTCGGCCCTCTTACCTCCCGGGTCGTTAACAGGCCGACATCGAAGCGGGCAACAAGTGGGCCCAATTGATTTCACGGGCCGTTAACAGGTCGTTACTAAGTTTGGGCTACATATGGCCCAACTATACTGTAGGCCTTTAGCAGGCTGGAAGAGACAGTGGGCTTGTACTGGACCATGAAGAGCATGGGCCGCTAAAAGGCCGAAAGTTAGGTCGTATTGTAAATGGCCCAACTGTGTTGTGGGCCTTTAGCAGGCCGAAAGAGAAACCGGGCTGGTATTGAACCATGAAGGGCATGGGCCGTTAAAAGGCCAAAACTAAGGTCCGACTACAAATGGCCCAACTCATTTATGGTCCGTTAACAGGCCGAAAGGCACACAGGGTCGAGAATTGGCCCAACACTTAAATGGGTCGCTAAAAGGCCAAAACTCAGGTCCGACTACAAATGGCCCAACTGATTTATGGGCCGTCAATAGGCTGAAAGAGACACCGGGCCGGAAATTGGCCCAACACTTAAATGGGCCGCTAAAAGGCTGAAACTTAGGTCCGACTACAAATGGCCCATTTGATTTATGGGCCGTCAACAGGCTGAAAGACACACCGGGCCGAAAATTAGCCCAACATTTAAATGGGTCGCTAAAAGGCCGAAAGATGTACATCCTGAAAATTGGCCCATCCATTGAATGGGCTGTTAACAGGCCAAAATCTCATCGGGCCGATATTGAGCCCAAATATATAGCAGGCTGTTAACGGGCTCGAACTGACGATGGGCTGCAATGGTGTCAAATCTTTAATGGGCCGTTGACGGGCCAAATTGGCACATCTCGTATGGACCGTGGGCTTAAATGGACCTGACACAAGTAGGCCTTATATGGGCCGGCCTACTAATTTTTACTGGGCCAGCCTTTTTCACCGGAATGGGCCACTGTTGGGCCGTGCCATGTGTCGACCTATCATAGGCGCCTCCTGTCCAATGAGTGGATGACATTTGTCCCAACGGTGAGGCAACACATATTTCCTGCGGCCAATGATGATTTTACACGTGGAAAATCCCCATTGGTCCGGGCTATTAACGGGTTATCAGATCCAAAACCGGACCTGATAGCTTAACGGTGTTCCGTTACGGTGGATGCCACGTGTCGGTCACCCTTGACGTAAGCACTTCGGTGACGCGCGATTTATCGTCATGAAAGTGGACACTTCCGTGATGATAATTTTGGTAATGTCATGGAACACTTCTACGACAACACAGGTATGACTATATTGATTCTGTCATAAAATCGTCATGGATGTACATGCATGACAAAAAACACGACCCACTGTGACAAACAATGATAAGATGCTTTTGTATAATTTGAGATTTCATAAGAAACAGAGTGAGACTATTATCTTGCCTGCGCCCTCTTTGTTTGATTTAACCGCAGGCCCTTACCTCGTCTTGTCGGAGGCCGTCTATGCGCTCTGTGGCCAGACATCAGCTCCAGAGCCTGAGCCGGAACCACCACTTGACCCTTATAGACCCTGTTATCAGTGGGATCCAGAGGAGATCGCCAGCCAGTGGCAGTATGATGACACTCCTGAGTACACTGGAGAGAGTAGCCATGATCCATGGGCATAGACCAACTTAGGCCAAAAGCCTAAGCTTGGGGGAGTACTTATTTCTCACCAACATTACATTCATGTTCACACACTCATTCTAGTTGTCGATTCTCATACTTTTTCATTGTACTCTCCATGCTAGTTTAATTTCTTTTTCTAGCTTTCTTCTTGTGTGTTTGATAAACCTTAAGAAAAACAAAAAAAATCAGTTGCAGCTTTTAGCTAGTTTACTTTCCATGTTGTAGTAGTAGTAATTAAAATAAAACCCAAAAAGATTTCTCGTTCTTCTTTTGCTTGTTGGGAGCTTTCCGTGTAAATAGTTTTATTCCTTTTCTTTCCTTTGAGGGTCGAGAGGAGAAGACCATAATGAAAATGTCTAAGTGGCTCTCATATGCATGATTGTTGATTTAATTAAGAGCCCATATTACCTTGTCTTCTCCCTTGAATTGAATGCTTGCAGATTCCAGCTTAGTCCAATGCACGTGCACTATTATTATTATACACATCGTTCGGTCGTGCAAGTGAAAGGCAATAATGATGATATATGATGGACTGATTGAGATGAGAGAAGCTGGTATGAACTCGACCTCTCTTGTTTTTGCAAATATGATTAGTTCATCGTTCCTGATTCAGCCTATTATGAATAAACATGTTTGCAATGACAATTAGAGATTATAGTTGCTTATGCCATGCTTAATTAGCTAGGAGCTTATAATGGTTTACCTTGCGTGCCAATATGCTATTAAAATGGTTGTGATGTGATATGATAGGGTGGTATCCTCCTTTGAATGATTCAAGTGACTTGACTTGGAACATGTTCACGCATGTAGTTGAAACAAAATCAACATAGCCTTCACGATATTTATGTTCATGGTGGATTATATCCTACTCATGCTTGCACCCGGTGTTGATTAATTTTAATGCATGTTCATGACTGTTGTCGCTCTCTCAGTTGGTCACTTCCCAGTCTCTTTCCAGCCTTCACCTATACTAAGCGGGAATACTACTTGTGCATCCAAACTCCATAAACCCCAAAGTTATTCCATATGAGTTCACCATACCTTCCTATATGTGGTATTTACCTGCCGTTCCAAGTAAATTTGTATGTGCCAAACTCCAAACCTTCAAATGAAATTCTGTTTTGTATGCTCGAATAGCTCATGTATCAACTAGGGCTATCTGTATCTTCCATGTTAGGTGGGTTATTCTCAAGAGGAGTGGACTCCGCTCCTCATTCTCGAGAAAATGGTTGGTCACCGGGATGCCCAGTCCCATGCTCAAATCAAATCAAAATAATTACAAACAAAACTCCCCCAGGATTGTTGCTAGTTGGAGGCACCCGTTGTTTCCGGCAAGCCATGGATTGATGCTTGTTGGTGGTGGGGGAGTATAAACTTTACCATTCTATTTGGGAACCACCTATAATGTGTGTAGCATGGAAGATATCGAGATCTCATAGTTGTTATGTTGTCAGTGAAAGTATACCGCTCAAAATGTTATTCATCTCTATTTCAAAATCGAGCTCTTCCACCTCTACAAATCCCTGCTTCCCTCTGCGAAGGGCCTATCTATTTACTTTTATGTTGAATCATCACCCTCTTATTAAAAAGCACTTGCTGGAGAGCACCACTGTCATTTGCATGCATTACTATTAGTTTATATTTGGTATGACTATGACTAGATCTCTTTTACCATGAATTACAATGTTTAGTCTATCCTTGATCTTTAAAGGTGCTCTGCATTTATGTTTTGCGGTATCAGAAAGGGCTAGCGAGATACCATCTTGTTATATCATATTATGATTGTTTTGAGAAAGTGTTGTCATCCGAGTTTTATTATTATTGCTCGCTAGTTGATTATGCCATTGATATGAGTAAACATGAGACCTAAGTGTTATTGTGAATATGGTTAGTTCATAATCTTTGCTGAAAACCTGAATGCTGGCTTTACATATTTACAACAACAAGAGCAAACAGAGTTTGTACAAGTTTTTCTTTACCACTTTCACTTTGTCAACTGAATTGCTTGAGGACAAGCAAAGGTTTAAGCTTGGGGGAGTTGATATGTCTCTGTCGTATCTACTTTTCCAAACACTTTTGCCCTTGTTTTGGACTCTAACTTGCATGATTTGAATGGAACTAACCCGGACTGACGCTGTTTTCAGCAGAACTGCCATGGTGTTATTTTTGTGCAGAAATAAAAGTTTTCAGAATGACCTAAAAATCCACGGAGCAACTTTTCAGAATTAATAAATATATCGGCGAAAGAATTAGTATCAGGGGGCCCACCCCCTGTCCACGAGGGTGGGGAGCGTGCCCCCTCCCCTAGGGAGCGTCCCGCTACCTCATGGGCCCCCTGGACGTCCACCGATCTCAACTCCAACTCCATATATTTGCTTTCATGGAGAAAAAATCAGCGAGAAAGTTTCATCGCGTTTTACGGTACGGAGCCGCCGCCAAGCCCTAATCTCTCTCGGGAGGGCTGATCCGGAGTCCGTTCGGGGCTCCGGAGAGGGGGATTCGTTGCCGTCGTCATCATCAACCATCCTCCATCACCAATTTCATGGTGCTCACCACTGTGCGTGAGTAATTCCATCATAGGCTTGCTGGACGATGATGGGTTGGATGAGATTTACCATGTAACCAAGTTAGTTTTGTTATGTTTGATCCATAGTATCCACTATGTTCTGAGATGATGTTGCTATGACTTTGTTATGCTTAATGCTTGTCACTAGGGCCCGAGTGCCATGATTTCAGATCTGAACCTATTATGTATTCATGAATATATGTGAGTTCTTGATCCTATCTTGCAAGTCTATAGTCACCTATTATGTGTTATGAACCGACAACCCCGAAGTGACAATAATCGGGATACTTCTTGGTGATGATCGTAGTTTAAAGAGTTCATGTATTCACCAAGTGTTAATGCTTTGGTCCGGTACTCTATTAAAAGGAGGCCTTAATATCCCTTAGTTTCCATTAGGACCCCGCTGCCACGGGAGGGTAGGACAAAAGATGTCATTCAAGTTCTTTTCCATAAGCACGTATGACTATATTCGGAATACATGCCTACATTACATTGATGAACTGGAGCTAGTTCTGTGTCACCCTATGTTATAACTATTACATGAGGAATCGCATCCGACATAATTATCCATCACTGATCCAATGCCTACGAGCTTTTCACATATTGTGCTTTGCTTATTTACTTTACCATTGTTACTATTACAATTACTACAAAACTGCTCTCACACTTTTGCCATCATATCAAGTTACTTCCATACTACTTTGCTACTAAATACTTTGCTGCAGATACTAAGTTATCCAGGTGTGGTTGAATTGTCAACTCAACTACTAATACTTGAGAATATTCTTTGGCTCCTCTTGTGTCGAATCAATAAATTTGGGTTGAATACTTTACCCTCGAAAACTGTTGCGATCTCCTATACTTGTGGGTTATCAATCACACTCATGTATTGCGTGAAAGTTGAAAAAGTTTGAGAACACCAAATTTATGAAACAATTGCTTGGCTTGTCATCAGGGTTGTGCATGATGTAATACTTTGTGTGATGAATATGGAGCATAGCCAGACTATATGATTTTGTAGGGATAACTTTCTTTGGCCATGTTATTTTGAGAAGACATGATTGCTTTATTAGTATCCTTGAAGTATTTTTTTTATGTCAATATTAAACTTTTGTTTTGAATCTTATGGTTATGAATATTCATCCACAATAAAGAAGATTGCATTGATAAATATGTTAGGTAGCACTCCATATCAAAATTTCTGTTTTTATGGTTTACCTACTCGAGGACGAGCATGAATTAAGCTTGGGGATGCTTGATATGTCTCCAAGGTATCTAATTTTTTTTATTGTTACATGCCATTATATTATATGTTTTGGATGTTTTATCTGCATTAATATGCTATTTTATATTATTTTAGGGACTAACCTATTAACCTATAGCCCAATGCCAATTTCTTTGTTTCCTTGATTATGAGTTTTACAGAAAAGGAATATCAAACAGAGTCCAAACGGAATAAAACTTTACGATGGTTTTTTTTGGACCAGAAGACATCCACACAGCTTGGAGAGGGGGCCAGAAGATGCCCCAGGAGGCCACAAGCCTGCAAGGCGCACCCCCCCGGGGGGGCTCCCTTAGGGCTTGTGGGCCCCTCAGGAGTCCTGCAACCCTAATTCTTGCACTATAAATTCCCAAATATTCCCAAACCACCAGAAGCGTCCACCAGAATACTTTTCTGCCGCCGTAAGCCTCGGTTCTCGTGATATCCCATCTTGGGGCCTTTTTCGGCGATCTGCCAGAGGGGGATTCAATCACGGAGGGCCTCTACATCAACCTTGTTGCCCTTCCGATGATGCATGAGTAGTTTACCATAGACCTATGGGTCCATAGCTAGTAGCTTATCTCTCTTTGATCTTCAATACAACGTTCTCCTCGATGTTCTTGGAGATCTATTCGATGCAATACTTTTTTTGCGGTGTGTTTGTTGAGATCCGATGAATTGTGAATTTATGATCAGATTATCTATCATTGAGTCTTCTATGAACTCTTTTATGCATGATTAATATATCTTTGTATTTCTCTTCAAACTATCAATTTGGTTTGGCCAACTAGATTGGTTTTTCTTGCAACGGGAGAGGTGCTTAGTTTTGGGTTCAATCTTGCGGTGTCCTCACCAAGTGATAGAAAGGGTAGCGAGGCACGTATTGTATTGTTGCCATCAAGGATAAAAAGATGGGGTTTATATCATATTGCTTGAGTTTATCCCTCTACATCATGTCATCTTACTTAAGGCGTTACTCCGTTCTTGTGAATTTAATACTCTAGATGCATACTGGATAGCGGTCGATGTGTGGAGTAATAGTGGTAGATGTAGGAAGGAGTCGGTCTACTTGTCACGGACATGATGCCTATATTTATAATCATTGCCTTCGATATCATCATAACTTTGCGCTTTTCTATCAATTGCTCAACATTAATTTGTTCACCCACCGTATGCTATTTTCAAGAGAGAAGCCTCCAGTGAAACCTATGCCCCCCGGGTCTATTCTCCATCATATATTTTCAGATCTATAAACCAAAAAAACCAAAAATACCTTGCTGCAATTTATTGGTTTTTACTTTGTTTTACGTTTTAGTAATCTTTTATAACCATCTCTATTAGATCTCACTCTTGTTCGAGACCACGAAGGGATTGACAACCCCTTTTTTGCGTTGAGTGCAAGTGTTTTTTAGTTTGTGTAGGTGCATAGATTGGAGACTTGCTTGTGCCTCCTAGTGGATTGATACCTTGGTTCTTAACTGTGGAAAATACTTATCTCTACTTTGCTGCATCACCATTTCCTCTTCAAGGGAAAAATCAACGCAAGCTCAAGAAGTAGCAGGGAGTTGCATGATCTCATGGTCGAAGGAATATGTATTTGACATTAAGAAAGCAGTAGCAATAAACTGAACGGTCATATGCTAAGCTAACGAATGGGTCTTGGCCATGACATCATTCTCCTAGTGATGTGATCCCGTTATCAAATGACAACTCATGTTTATGGTTAGGAAACCTTAACCATCTTTGATCAACGAGCTATTCTAGTAGAGGGTCACCAATGACACAGTATTTGTTTATGTGTCCACACATGTATTTAAGTTTCCGGTCAATACAATTCTAGCATGAATAATAAAACTTTATCATGATTAAGGAAATATAATAATAATAATTTTATTATTGCCTCTAGGGCATATTTCCATCAGATTGTGGGACACGTGTTAACATAAGGAAACATATGTGTAACTTATTAATCATGGCACAAGAGTACTCGCACACACATCATGTGCGATATTCCTAGCCATTGGAAGCTACTAGTTTGCATTTTTCAAAGTTTTTACTACACACAGAATCGCACACGAATTAACTCTAGTAACCGTTTGTGTTACATTTTCTCATCGCAAACATTTCATTCGAGTGGGTTGTTTGCCTCGTATCACACACACATCTTGTTTACACGAATTGTTTGTGTCATTTTGGCTCATAGCAAATAGTTCATCTATGTAAACTGTATGCTGCATATCACACACATCTTGTTAAACTGAACCGTTTCTGTTGTGTTTCTAATCGAAAACAGTTCATCCAAGTGAACCGTATGTCGTATATCGCATACACCCTGATCTGGCTGACCGTTTCTGTTGCATTCCCTAATAGCAAACAATTCATCCAAGCGAACGGTATGCCGTGTATCGCACACACCTTGATATAGTTGTCTGTTTCTGTTGTTCTGTCTCATCGCAAACAGTTATTATGAATTAACCGTATGTTACGCATCACACACAATTAGAATATGAACCATGTTTGATGTATCCGCCATCGCAAATGTTTTACATCTTTATTGACGGGTTTTTTACATCACTATTTGCGATTAATGCATGACACAAAGTTTCGTGGAACGGTCTCTGATTGTAGTATCACGTTAGCAGCATCCTGTATTAGTGTAGGGTCCCTTCTGGTTTAAGAAAAATCATCGTAAAGTTTCATCACATTTGTATTATGTTTGGTATAGTTTTGCTGCAAACAATAAAATAGGCAAAAACAAAAACTGACACTTGGTTAATAAGTTAGTTCCAAAAAATGATATGAAATTGCATATAAAGCATACAAAATTAATAATACAATAGCATGAAAATTCAAAAATTATAGATACGTTGTAGACGTACCAAGAGATATTTTCGGGTCCTAGGTATAGCTGGGGCCATCTTCCCGGCTCCCGGGCATGGTCTTCTGGTTGCGGAGCTAGGGAAATCACTTTCTCAACCCGACGCTTCCAGCCCTGTTGGGATATGCTAAATAACTGACTAGGATAATAAAAACCATGTTCAAATAAAACTTGAGATATAAGCTTACCGCCTCGACCGGTTTGTAAGTGCAAAAGCCGTCAAACATTGGTTGCTTGAGGAAATCCCCCCCCCCCGCACCAAAGATTGGCGATCCTTGTGGCCTTTCTTGATAGCTCGGGTCGCGTTGTCGAACCCGTTGTACTCCCATAGCGGATGTGTGCGTTGTTGGAGAGGTTGATCTCCTTGGGCCATGGCCATAGCCATCACAATGTGGATGGTAAGCTTGTGGCGACTGAGACAGGAAATTTGAGCGGCCATCCGAGATACCTCGGCATCATCTTCCTCGGACAGACTTCTCAGCCGCCAGTTGTACCACTTCCTCGGAGGAGCATGAGAAATAGGAGGAAGACCTTGACGAACAGTATCCACCAGTGGAACGTCGACGATGTAAAACCATTTATACGACCACACCTCGGCCCCTCTTTTGGGGTGCACAGGAGGTAATCCGCACCGGCGATCCTGCATACCTCAGCACCAACTTCAAAGATTGTGCCATCTCGGGAGCAAGGAACTAAGAAAAAATACCGCCACCTTAGCTCAATGTGGGCTTCGCATCCAAGAAAGGCCTAACAAAGAGTAACAAAGCATGATATGTGAAGGATAGAGCTGGACGTGAGGTGATGGAGTTGGATCCGATCGAACTCTAGGAGGCCCCTAAGGAAAGGATGTATGGAAAGCCAACTCCTGGAAAAGAAAAGGAACGGAGCAGATCCGCTCTTCCCCATTGTGTGTGCGATACTTATCTTTTAAAACCCCCTTGTCTATCGCTACCAGCCGAGGTCAGGCTAGTGCAAAATTGGGATCTGGTAGATACCCTTGAAGGAAATATGCCCTAGAGGCAATAATAAAGTTATTATTTATTTCCTTATATCATGATAAATGTTTATTATTCATGCTAGAATTGTATTAACCGGAAACATAATACATGTGTGAATACATAGACAAAACATAGTGTCACTAGTATGCCTCTACTTGACTAGCTCGTTTATCAAAGATGGTTATGTTTCCTAGCCATGGACAAAAGAGTTGTCATTTGATTAACGGGATCACATCATTAGGAGAATGATGTGATTGACATGACCCATTCTGTTAGCCTAGCACTTGATCGTTTAGTATATTGCTATTGCTTTCTTCATGACTTATACATGTTCCTGTAACTATGAGATTATGCAACTCCCATTTACCGGAGGAACACTTTGGGTGCTACCAAATGTCACAACGTAACTGGGTGATTATAAAGGAGTACTACAGGTGTCTCCAAAGGTACATGTTGAGTTGGCATATTTCGAGATTAGGTTTTGTCACTCCGATTGTCGGAGAGGTATCTCTGGGCCCTCTCGGTAATGCACATCATTATAAGCCTTGCAAGCAATGTGACCAATGAGTTGGTTACGGGATGATGCATTACAGAACGAGTAAAGAGACTTGCCGGTGACGAGATTGAACTAGGTATTGGATACCGACGAACGAATCTCGGGCAAGTAACATACCGATGACAAAGGGAACAACGTATGTTGTTATGTGGTTTGACCGATAAAGATCTTCGTAGAATATGTAGGAGCCAATATGGGCATCCAGGTCCCGCTATTGGTTATTGACCGAGAATAGTTTTAGGTCATGTCTACATAGTTCTCGAACCCGTAGGGTCCGCACGCTTAAGGTTTCGATGATGCTTATATTATGAGTTTATGAGTTTTGATGTACCAAGGAGTTCGAGTCCGGATGAGATCGGGGACATGATGAGGAGTCTCAAAATGGTCGAGTCATAAAGATCGATATATTGGACGACTATATTCGAGTTCGGAAAGGTTCCGAGTGATTCGGGTATTTATCGGAGTACCGGAGAGTTACGGAATTCGCCGGGAGAAGTATTGGGCCTTATGGGACATACGGAAAGAGAGAGGGATGCCTAGGGCAGGCCGCGCCCCATGGCCTAGTCCGAATTGACTAGGGGAGGGCCGCAACCCTCCTTCCTTCCCTTCTCTCTTCCCCTTCCTTGTCTCCTACTCCTAATACATGGAAGGACTCCTAGTTGGACTAGGAAAGGGGGAATCCTACTCCCGGTGGGAGTAGGACTCCCCTTGTGTAACGCCCCGGATCCGATGCGTCAGGTGTCTGCCAGTTATTCGCCGTCGTTGCCATGTCATGTGCTTGTGTGTTGCTTTTGCCATGTCATCATATGCATTTCATATCATGTCATCATGTGCATTTTATTTTGCATACGTGTTCGTCTCATGCATCCGAGCATTTTCCCGTTGTCTGCTTTTGCAATCCGGCGCTCCTATGTCCTCCGGCGTCTCCCTCTTCTCTCTTTTCATGTGCGGGTGTTAAACTTTCTCAGAATGGCCCGAGGTTTGCCAAGCGGCCTTGGTATAGCACCGGTAGACCGCCTGTCAAGTTTCGTGCCATTTGGAGGTCGTTTGGTACTCCAACGGTTAACCGGGTAACCGTGAAAGCCCTCTTTGAGTTGCAGCCCAACACCCCTTTCAAAGTGGCCCAAAACCCACCAAACTCCCCTCCATGCTCTTGGTCGTTCGATCACGATTGCGTGGCCGAAAACCGCACCTCATTTGGACTCTCCTAGCTCCCTCTACCTATAAATATGTCTTCCTCCCCGAAATTCCGGATCATTTTCCCCCGAAACCCTAGCCCCGCTCCTCTCCGCCGCCGGACATGTCCGGACGGAGCCGGACACGTCCGCCGGCCACCTCACCCCGGCCAATCAGCGCCCGCCACGTCGCCAACCCGCCGCCTCAGCCAACCCGTCTCGCCACGGCCTCGGCCTCTCTCCCACCACCCAGCCAGCCCATGCTGGGCCCTCCGGCCAGCATGCCCGCCGCCGTTCGTCCATGGCGCCGAAACCTCCTGGAAGCCGCCCGGCCGCCTGATCCCCCGCCGCCGCCTCCTCCGCGCGCCGCCGCCGCCGCCTACTCGCGCCGCTTCGCCCGCCCTCGCCGCCTGCCTTGCTGCCGCCGCCCGCCCATGCCAAGCCTTCGCCGCGCCGTCGTCTGCCGCCGCGCCGCCGCCTGCCGACCCGCCTCCGCCGCCTCGCCCGCCAGTGAGCTCCGCCGCCGCCAGGACCAGCTTCTGCGCCCGAGCTCCTCGCCAGCGCCGCCTCGGCGCCCGAGCCCGCGGCCAGCCAAGCCTGCGCCTTCTCCTCCGCCGCCTCCGGCCTCCCGCGCCCTCTCCGGCCCCACCTCGCCGGGATCCGGCCGGATCCGGCGAGATCGGGCCCGGATCCGTCCGCCTCCGGCCATCCCCGCCGTCTCCGGCATGTTCTCCGGCGAGCCCAGCCGTGCATCGTAATCCGTGCAAGGTTGCCCCCGTTTCTTCTAAGTCCCCAGATTCTATTATTTTCATGCCATATTCATCGCATCACATCTCTGCATCCGTAGCTCCATTTTGCGCGTATAATATGTCAAATTGTTTGTCTCGAAGAGTACATCATTTCATTCGATTGCATCATTTGCATTTGAGCTCATCTTGATGCCCGAAATGCTGTTGGAAGAAGGCTTCAGATCGTTAGTTTCAGAATCTTATCAGCTCGAGCTCTTTTGTCATTTTTGCCATGAATTATGTGTGCACCTTATGAACTTGAGTCCTACATGTGAGTTGAACATTGCCATGCCATCTTTCCAGGGGTGTTTGCCATGTATTTTTGTGAGTTATGTGTTGACTAGAACAAGCATGCAAAGTAGGGATGATGATGTTGCTGATTTCAGGAACTTAGTGATTTCACTAAGTCTTGTCCTGCTGTTATTTTTATGCCATATGTTCATGTTGTTACAGAGATATCCATGCCCTTTTTGAGCATGATCAGTAAGGGTGTTTTGAACATATGGATGTGCTCTATCCATCCATGCCTTTGTTGGTATTTATGGAGTAGTCTAGCATGTCATTTTCGTGCTCTACTTTTGCTTGAAATGTTTCCTGGCAGATTGTTTGCATGAGATTCAATTTTCACGAGGTCGTTGTAGTTGATCCGTGTATGCTATGACCTTGCTCTTGCCATGCCTAGCTTCATAATCATGCCTTCTTACTGTTGGTTGCCTTGCCATGCCATGTATTGCTCTGTAGTGAGTGCATCGAGCTCACGAACATGCCTACTCGTTAACTGTTTTTGCCATGCCCAGTTTTTCTGCTAAGTCTGAAATCTGTAGTAAAACTTGCTATGTTTACATGGGTGCCATCATTTCTTAAGGTCCTTTTTGGCTTATGGTCAGTAAGGGACTATTGATATATGCTTTGAGTAGAATCATGTCATGCCTTGTTTTGCTATTATAAGTTCCTATAGCATGTTGTTTGCTTGCTCTAAACATGCCTTCTGATGTTAATTCTGGCATGTTAGTATTTTCACTAAGTCTGTGAACCTGATATTTTAGCACTTTCACCATGCTTGTTTGAACATGTTATGATGTGATTTAGCCGTAGCTCAGTGTTCCTCTTTTGTTAAGCATCTCCTATAGTTCACTGCCATATGCTTTGTTTTTATGTTGGGGTGCTGTAGCATAGTTTCTTGTTGCTTGCTAAGTAGCGTCGGTCATTAAACGCAGATTTGCATCATTCTTGTTTTGCTTGTCATTTGCAAACCGTGCATCCGATTCGGTGATCTTTATATCGATTTCACCGAAATCATCCCATCTTTCCAGCGGCATACTTGGTTTGCCAAGTTGATGCCAGTTCATCATTTTCCTTCCGGAGCATACATATGCATTGCATATCACATCTCGCATAGCATGTCATGTATTGCATCATATTGCTTGTGCATTGTTCCTTGTTTGATTGTGGTTCCGTTGCTTGTGTTCTTGCTTTGGGTAGAGCCGGGAGACGAGTACGTGAACGAGGAACCTGTTGAGAATGCCTACGAGGATCAAGCCTTCGACAACTGTGAGAACCTTGCAGGCAAGATGATCATACCCTCGAAATCACTACTATCTTTGCTTTGCTAGTTTGCTCGCTCTTTTGCTATGCCAATGCTGTGATGCCTACCATTTGCTTGTCAGCCTCCCAAATTGCCATGTCAAACCCCTAACCTTTGACACCTTTCCTATGCAAACCGTTGTTTGGCTATGTTACCGCTTTGCTCAGCCCCTCTTATAGCGTTGTTAGTTGCAGGTGAAGATGAAGATTGTTCCTTGTTGGAACATGGAGATGTTGTTCCTTGTTGGAACATGTTTACTTGTTGGGATATCACAATATATCTTATTTAATTAATGCATCTATATACTTGGTAAAGGGTGGAAGGCTCGGCCTTATGCAGTGTTTTGTTCCACTCTTGCCGCCCTAGTTTCCGTCATATCGGTGTTATGTTCCCGGATTTTGCGTTCCTTACGGTTGGGCTATAATGGGAACCCCTTGACGATTCGCCTTAAGTAAAGCTTCTCCAGCAATGCCCAACATTGGTTTTACCATTTGCACTAACAACCTACCACCTTCCCTTGGGTTCTGCAGACTCAAGGGTCATCTTTATTTTAACCCCGGGCGGTGCTCCTCGAGTGTTGGTCCCAACCGAGATACCGTGGGGCCACCTCGGGAAACTTGAGGTTGGTTTTACTCGTAGCTAGACTCATCCGAGTGTGCCACGAGAAAGAGATATGTGCAGCTCCTATCGGGATTTGTCGGCACATTCGGGCGGTGTTCTTTGGTTTAGTTTTACCTGTCGAAATGTCTTGTTGTACTAGGATACCGAGTCTGATCGGAGTGTCTTGGGTGGAGGTCTATTCCTCCGTTGACCGTGAGAGCTTGTCATGGGCTAAGTTGGGACACCCTGCAGGATTTGAACTTTGAAAGCCGTGCCCGCGGTTATGTGGCAGATGGGAATTTGTTAACGTCCGGTTGTAGAAGACCAAGTTGACCTTAATTAAAATACATCAACCGTGTGTAACCGTGATGGTCTCTTTCCGGCGGAGTCCGGGAAGTGAACACGGTGTTGGAGTTATGCTTGACGTAGGTTGCTATAGGATCACTTCTTGATCATACTTTTATCGACCGTGCTTTGCCTTCTCTTCTCGCTCTCTTTTGCGTATGTTAGCCTCCATATAAGCTAGTCGCTTGCTGCAGCTCCACCTCATGCCTTTACCTTTCCCATAAGCTTAAATAGTCTTGATCTCGTGGGTGCGAGATTGCTGAGTCCCCATGGCTCACCAGATACTTCCAAAACCAGTTTGCAGGTGCCTATGTTACCGAGCAGGTGATGCAACCAAGCTCAAGGAGGAGCTCGATGAAGATCTTGCCCTTTGTGTTGTTTCGTTCTAGTTGATCAGTAGTGGAGCCCAGTTGGGGTCGATCGAGGTCTTTATGCGATTTGGGGTTCTTCTTTTATTTTGGTTCCGTAGTCGGACCTTGATTGTATCTGGATGATGTAATGCTTTATTCATGTAATTGTGTGAAGTGGCGATTGTAAGCCAACTATGTATCTCTTTCCATTATGTATTACTTGGGTTGTGTGAAGATTACCTCACTTGCAACATTGCTTTCAATGCGGTTATGCCTCTAAGTCGTGCTTCGACACGTGGGAGATATAGCCGCATCGAGGGCGTTAGACCTTGGCGCGCCCTCCTCCTAGGGCCGGCCTCCTCCTCCCTTGCTCCTTTATATACGGGGGCAGGGGGGCACCCCATGACACACAAGTTGATCTACGGATCGTTCCTTAGCCGTGTCGCGTGCCCCCTCCACCATATTCCACCTCGGTCATATCGTCGCGGAGTTTAGGCGAAGCCCTGCGCCGGTAGAACATCATCATCGTCACCACGCCGTCGTGCTGACGGAACTCATCTCCGGAGCTTTGCTGGATCGGAGCCCGAAGATCGTCATCGAGCTGAATGTGTGCTGAACTCGGAGATGCCGTATGTTCGGTGCTTGGATCGGTCGGATCGTGAAGATGTACGACTACATCAACCGCGTTGTGCTAACGCTTTTGCTTACGGTCTACGAGGGTACGTGGACAACACTCTCCCCTCTCGTTGGTATGCCATCACCATGATCTTGCGTGTGCGTAGGAATTTTTTTGAAATTACTACGTTCCCCAACAGTGGCATCCGAGCCTAGGTTTTATGCGTTGATGTTATATGCACGAGTAGAACACAAGTGAGTTGTGGGCGATACAAGTCATACTGCTTACCAGCATGTCATACTTTGATTCAGCGGTATTGTTGGATGAAGCGGCCTGGACCGACATTACGCGTACGCTTACGCAAGACTGGTTTTACCGCCGTGCTTTGCACACAGGTGACTAGCGGGTGTCTGTTTCTCCAACTTTAGTTGAACCGAGTGTGGCTACACCCGGTCCTTGCGAAGGTTAAAACAGCACCAACTTGACGAACTATCGTTGTGGTTTTGATGCGTAGGTAAGAACGGTTCTTGCTTAGCCCGTAGCAGCCACGTAAAACTTGCAACAACAAAGTAGAGGACGTCTAACTTGTTTTTGCAGGGCATGTTGTGATGTGATATGGTCAAGACGTGATGAGATATAAGTTGTTGTATGAGATGATCATGTTTTGTTGAAGTTATCGGCAACTGGCAGAAGCCCTATGGTTGTCTCTTTGTTGCATAAGATGCAAGTGCCAAATAATTGCTCTACTTTATCGCTATGCGATAGCAATAGTTGCAAGAGCAATAGTTGGCGAGACGACCATGTGACGACACATTGATATAGATCAAGATGATGAAGATCATGGTGTCATGCCGGTGACGATAGAGATCATGACAGTACTTTGGAGATGGAGATCAAAGGCGCAAGATGATCATGGCCATATCATGTTACATATTTTGATTGCATATGATGTTTATCTGTTATACATCTTATTCTATTTTGTTTGACGGTAGCATTTTAAGATGATCTCTCACTAATTATCAAGAAGTGTTCTCCCTGAGTATGCACCATTACGAAAGTTCTTCGTGCTAAGACACCACGTGATGATCGGGTGTGATAGGTTCTACGTTCAAATACAACGGGTGCAAAACAGTTGCACACGCGGAATACTCAGGTTAAACTTGACGAGCCTAGCTTATACAGATATGGCCTCGAAACACGGAGACCGAAAGGTCGAGCGTGAATCATATAGTAGATATGATCAACATAGTGATGTTCACCATTGAAACTACTCCATCTCACGTGATGATCGGACATGGTTTAGTTGATTTGGATCACGTGATCACTTAGATGACTAGAGAGATGCCTGTCTAAGTGGGAGTTCATAAGTAATATGATTAATTGAACTTAAATTTATCATGAACTTAGTCCTGGTAGTATTTTGCAAATTATGTTGTAGATCAATAGCTTGCGTTGTTGCTTTCATATGTTTATTTTGATATGTTCCTAGAGAAAATTGTGTTGAAAGATGTTAGTAGCAATGATGCGGATTGGATCCGTGATCCGAGGTTTATCCTCATTGCTGCACGTAAGAATTATGTCCTTAATGCACCGCTAGGTGACGGACCTATTGCGAGAGCGGATGCGGGCGTTATGAGCGTTTGGCTAGCTCAATATGATGACTACTTGATAGTTTAGTGCACCCTGCTTAACGGTTTAGAATCGGGACTTCAATGACGTTTTGAACGTCATGGACCATATGAGATGTTCCAGGGTTGAAGTTAATATTTCAAGCAAATACCCGAGTTGAAAGATATGAAGTCTCCAACAAGTTCTATAGCTAAAAGATGGAGGAGAATCACTCAACTAGTGAGCATGTGCTCAGATTGTCTGGGTACTTCAATCGCTTGAATCAAGTGGGAGTTAATCTTCCAGATAAGATAGTGATTGACAGAATTCTCTAGTTACCATCACTAAGTTACTAGAACTTCGTGATGAACTATAGTATGCAAGGGATGACCAAAACAATTCTCGAGCTCTTCGTGATATTGAAATCGACGAAGGTAGAAATCAAGAAAGAGCATCAAGTGTTGATGATTGACAAGACCACTAGTTTCAAGAAAAGGGCAAAGGGAAAGAAAGGGAACTTCAAGTGGAAAAGACAAGCAAGTTGTCACTCTGGCGAAGAAGCCCAAAGCTGGACCATAGCACTGGCCGAGTGCTTACCTTTGCAAAGGAAATGGTCACTTTGGAAGCGAAATGCCCTGAACATTTGGTGGATAAGATGGATGGCAAAGTGAACAAAGGTATATTTGATATCTGTGTTCTTGATATGTGCCTTACTAGTGTTTATAGTAGCCCCTGAGTATTTGATACTTGTTCGGTTGCTAAGATTAGTAACTCGAAAAAGGAGTTACAGAATAAACTGAGACTAGTTGAAGGGGAAGTAACGATGAGTGTTGAAAGTAGTTCCAAGATTGATATGATCATCATCACACACTCCCTAAACTTTCGGGATAAGTGTTAAACCTAAATAAATGTTATTTAGCTTTTGCGTTGAGCATGAATATGATTTGATCATGTTTATTGCAATACGGTTATTCATTTAAAGTCAGAGAGTAATTGTTGTTCTGTTTACATGAATAAAACCTTCAATGGTCATACACCCAATGAAAATAGTTTATTGGATCTCGATCATAGTGATACACATATTCATAATATTGATGCGAAAAGATGCAAAGTTAATAATGATAGTGCAACTTATTTGTGGCACTGCCGTTTGGGTCATATCGGTGTAAAGCGCATGAAGAAACTCCATAAAGATGGATTTTGGAATCACTTGGTTATGAATCATTTGATGCTTGCGAACCGTGCCTTTTGGGCAAGATGACTAAAACTCCGTTCTTGAACAATGGAGCGAGCTCTTGACTTGTTGGAAATAATACATCTTGATGTATGCGACCAATGAGTATGAAGGCTCGTGGCAAGTATCGTTATTTTCTGACCTTCACAAGATGATTTGAGCAGATATGGGTATATCTACTTGATGAAACATAAGTCTGAAATAGTTGAAAGGTTCAAAGAATTTCAGAGTGAAGTAGAAAAATCATCGTAACAAGAAAATAAAGTTTCTGCGATCTGATCACGGAGACGAATATTTGAGTTAAGAGTTTGGTCTTCAATTAAAACAATGTGGAATAGTTTCACAACTCACGCCACCTGGAACACCACAACGTTATGGTGTGTCCGAACGTCGTAACCGCACTTTATTGGATATGGTGCGATCTATGGTGTCACTTATTGATTTACCATTGTTGTTTTGGGGTTATGCATTAGAGACAGCTGCATTCACGTTAAAAGGGCACCATCTAAATCCATTGAGACGACACCATATGAACTGTGGTTTAGCAAGAAACCCAAGTTGTCGTTTCTTAAAGTTTGGGGCTGCGATGCTTATGTGAAAAAGTTTCATCCTGATAAGCTCAAACCCAAATCGGAGAAATGCGTCTTCATAGAATACCCAAAGGAAACTATTGGGTACACCTTCTATCACAGATCCGAAGGCAAATTATTCGTTGCTAAGATGGATCCTTTCTAGAGAAGAAGTTTCTCTCGAAAGAAGTGAGTGGGAGGAAAGTAGAACTTGTTGAGGTAATTGTACCTTCTCCCTTATTGGAAAGTAGTTCATCACGTAAATCAGTTCGATAGAATTCCTACACCAATTAGTGAGGAAGTTAATGATGATGATCATGAAACTTCAGATCAAGTTGCTACCAAACCTCGTAGGTCTTCCAGAGTAAGATCCGCACCAGAGTGGTACGGTAATCCTGTTCTGAAAGTCATGCTACTAGACCATGATAAACCTACGAACTATGAGGAAGCGATGATGAGCCCAGATTCCGCAAAATGGCTGGAGGCCATGAAATCTGAGATAGGATCCATGTATGCGAACAAAGTGTGGACTTTGGTGGAGTTGCCCGATGATCGGCAAGCCATATTGTATAAATGGATCTTCAAGAGGAAGACAGATGCTGATAGTAGTGTTACTATCTACAAAGCTCGACTTGTCACAAAAGAGTTTTCGACAAGGTGTTGACTACAATGAGATTTTCTGAACTGTAGCGATGCTTAAGTCTGTCCGAATCATGTTAGCAATTGCCACATTTTATGAAATCTGGCAAATGGATGTCAAAACTGCATTCCTTAATGGTTTTCTTAACGAAGAGTTGTATATGATGCAACCAGAAGGTTTTGTCAATCCTAAAGGTGCTAACAAAATGTGCAAGCTCCAATGATCCATTTATGGACTGGTGCAAGCATCTCGAGTTGGAATATACGCTTTGATAAGTTGATCAAAGCATATAGTATTATCTGAGACTTGCGGTGAAGCTGTATTTACAAGAAAGTGAGTGGGAGCTCTGTAGCATTTACGATACTATATGTAGATGACATATTGTTGATCGAAATGATATATATTCTGGATAGCATAAGGATACTTGAATAAAAGTTTTTCAATGAAAGACCTCGGTGAAGCTGCTTACACATTGAGCATCAAGATCAATATAGATAGATCAAGGCGCTTGATAAGATTTTTTCAATGAGTACATACCTTGATAAGTTTTGAAATAGTTCAAAATAGAGCGATCAAAGAAGGAGTTCTTGCCTGTGATGCAAAGGTGTGAAGTTAAGTAAGACTCAAGACCCGACCATGGCAGAAAATAGAAAGAGAATGAAAAGTCATTCCCTATGCCTCAGTCATAGGTTCTATAACTATGCTATGCTGTGAACCTGACCTATTGTATACCTTGCTCTGAGTTTGACAAAGGAAATACAATTTTGATCTAAGAGTAGATCACTGGACAGCGGTCAAGAATATCCTTTGTGAGGACTAAGGAGATGTTTCTCGATTATGGAGGTGATAAAAGAGCCCATCGTAAAAAGTTACAACGATGCAAGATTTTACACCAATCCAGATGACTCTAAGTCTCAATCTGGATACATATTGAAAGTAGGAGCAATTAGCTAGAGTAGCTCCGTGCAGAGCATTGTGGACATAGAATATTTGCAAAATACATACGGCTCTGAATATGACAGACCCGTTGACTAAACTTCTCTCACAAGCAAAACATGATCATACCTTAGTACTCTTTGGGTGTTAATCACATCATGAACAAACCCTTTGGGTGTTGATCACATGATGATGTGAACTATGGGTATTAATCACATACAGATGTGAATATTAGTGTTAAACCACATGGCGATGTGAACTAGATTATTGAGTCTAGTGCAAGTGGGAGACTGAAGGAAATATGCCCTAGAGGCAATAATAAAGTTATTATTTATTTCCTTATATCATGATAAATGTTTATTATTCATGCTAGAATTGTATTAACCGGAAACATAATACATGTGTGAATACATAGACAAAACATAGTGTCACTAGTATGCCTCTACTTGACTAGCTCGTTTATCAAAGATGGTTATGTTTCCTAGCCATGGACAAAAGAGTTGTCATTTGATTAACGGGATCACATAATTAGGAGAATGATGTGATTGACATGACCCATTCTATTAGCCTAGCACTTGATCGTTTAGTATATTGCTATTGCTTTCTTCATGACTTATACATGTTCCTGTAACTATGAGATTATGCAACTCCCATTTACCGGAGGAACACTTTGGGTGCTACCAAACGTCACAACGTAACTGGGTGATTATAAAGGAGTACTACAGGTGTCTCCAAAGGTACATGTTGAGTTGGCATATTTCGAGATTAGGTTTTGTCACTCCGATCGTCGGAGAGGTATCTCTGGGCCCTCTCGGTAATGCACATCATTATAAGCCTTGCAAGCAATGTGACCAATGAGTTGGTTACGGGATGATGCATTCTGAGCGAGTAAAGAGACTTGCGGTGGCGAGATTGAACTAGGTATTGGATACCGACGATCGAATCTCGGGCAAGTAACATACCGATGACAAAGGAACAACGTATGTTGTTATGCGGTTTGACCGATAAAGATCTTCATAGAATATGTAGGAGCCAATATGGGCATCCGGTCCGCTATTGGTTATTGACCGAGAATAGTTCTAGGTCATGTCTACATAGTTCTCGAACCCGTAGGGTCCGCACGCTTAAGGTTTCGATGATGGTTATATTATGAGTTTATGAGTTTTGATGTACCGAAGGAGTTCGAGTCCGGATGAGATCGGGGACATGACGAGGAGTCTCGAAATGGTCGAGACGTAAAGATCGATATATTGGGCGACTATATTAGGAGTTCGGAAAGGTTCAGTGATTCGGTATTTATCGAGTACTGGGAGAGTTATGGGAATTCGCCGGGGAGAAGTATTGGGCCTTATGGGCCATACGGGAAAGAGAGAGGGAATGCCTAGGGCAGGCCGCGCGCCCCCCCATGGCCTAGTCCGAATTGGACTAGGGGGAGGGGCCGCAACCCCTCCTTCCTTCCCTTCTTTCTTCCCCTTCCTTGTCTCCTACTCCTAATACAGGGAAGGACTCCTAGTTGGACTAGGAAAGGGAATCCTACTCGGTGGGAGTAGGACTCCCCTGGCGCCCCTCCTCCTAGGGCCGACCTCCTCCTCCTTGCTCCTTTATATCACGGGGCAGGGGGCACCCCATGACACACAAGTTGATCTACGATCGTTCCTTAGCCGTGTCGGTGCCCCTCCACCATATTCCACCTCGGTCATATCGTCGCGGAGTTTAGGCGAAGCCTGCGCCGATAGAACATCATCATCGTCACCACGCCGTCGTCTTGTGGAACTCATCTCCGGAGCTTTCTTTGGATCGGAGCCCGTGATCGTCATCGAGCTGAGCGTGTCTTGAACTCGGAGGTGCCGTATGTTCGGTGCTTGGATCGGTCGGATCGTGAAGGCGTCGACTACATCAACCGTGTTGTGCTAACGCTTCGCTTCACGGTCTCACGAGTGCGTGGACAACACTCTCCCCTCTCGTTGCTATGCCATCACCATGATCTTGCGTGTGCGTAGGAAATTTTTTGAAATTACTACGTTCCCCAACAACCCTTGCGTTGCAAGTCGATTCAGTTGCCCTCGCGTGACTGAGAAACTCTTCCAGTCCCCCTTGAGGGGAGCATCCGGGTGCTTCGATGATCCTGGGACGTGCACCATTGCAAGAGCTCTAGAGGTGAAGATGGAGGGATAGTTGTGTTAATGCAAGGAAGCAGCAGACATGGTAAGGTCAAAGCTGCCTCTCCCCTTTGATTTTATATTTACCGTGATGGGATGGGTTGAGATGGGACACTTGAGTCCCCAGACAATTACTATGCATGTTTCCCAGGCATTGTTCCTTGGCTGGGAGCACGAATCAAGGAAGGACAGTTAAGAAACATCGCTAAAAGCTGGGTTTTCGGGCCCAGAACGACTCCCTTTTATGAGTATATCGAGAGTGGGGGCCACGGGACTACAGAGGTCATCAAGAATCCTCGAAGAATAAGACTTCGTTTGTAAGGAATCAACCTCGACATAAATAAATCTCGGACATGGAATCCTTGCCAGGAGTCTTTGATAGAAGCAAAGGTGTCCCGTCTTTCGATGAGATGGTGGCTATCGTTTTTCAGGAAGTCGACTTTGACGATCCGACTACGAACGTGCGAGGACGTCGCACCTTAGCAATCGCTAAACCAACTCCGAGAGGTTATTGACCACGCCGGAGCACGATCAACCTGACCACGAAGGTCTGTTTCCTGCAGGCAAATGAAGAACAAGTAAGAAACTAAGATTGCAATCTGGATATTGCGAATATAAGAGGAAGCTTTATTGATCAAGGTGGGGTTCTGTGACGCCTTTGTCTGGTCGTTGAACACAAACGAAGTACGCGAAGTTGCAGCTATGGCGAACTTTAATCTAAACAAAACCCAAAGTCTAAACGGTGCCCTAAGGGCTGTATATATGGAGGAAGAGGGGGGGATTTCGTGGCCCTTGGTGGAGGGGTCCGAAATCAACCCTATCTCTTGTTTCCCCACACATACAGACTCTAAAAATAGCCTATACTTATGTACTTTGAAATTACATGGGCCTGGCCCAATAATAAGGTCACGCGGCACCTAGAATAGCCTCAGGACAAAATTTATGAAGTGGCATCTTGTATATTTCGTCCAAGGCTTCATGCACCTATTATGGTGGCTTCAAAGTCCTGAAATCATCACTTGTAACCCCGTTCTTGTTCCCCTTGCGCATGCCGTCATCTCCATGCTTGTTCTTGCTCCAATGTTCATCCTTCTCCAAGCTAGGCCTACATTTGTAAGCAAAACAAATGTATCCAATTTAGGCAGCATCATATTCTCATAAACATTAGAATCATTACCAACAAGCGAAAGTACGATAATTTAATTGGCGTCATGAGCTCTAGTAATTGGTCCAAGATATGTAGCAGTAGGGGCTGTGGGTGTAACCATGGTATTGATGTCCTCATCATCCTCCCCTTCTTGAAATGAAGTCGTCCTCGACGGAAGCTCATCTTCCTCACCCAAATAAGGCTTCAAATCTGCAATGTTAAAAGTGGGGCTAACCCCAAAATCTGCAGGTAGCTCAAGTGTATATGCATTATCATTTATGTTCTCCAACACCTTAAAAGAACCATCAGCACGTGGCATTAGCTTTGGTTTGCGCAAATCAAGAAATCTATCCTTACGCAAATGTAACCAAACAAGATCTCCAGGTGCAAACACAACATGTTTTCTACCCTTATCTCTAGCAAGTTTATATTTAGCATTCATACGCTCAATGTTTTTCTTAGTTAACTCATGCATTTTAAAATCAATTCAGCACGCTGTTTAGGATCAAAATTAACCTTCTCTGAAGATGGAAGAGGCAACAAATCAATAGGTGCACGAGGTAGGAAACCATACACAATTTCAAAAGGGCACATCTTAGTAGTAGAATGTAATGAACGATTATAAGCAAATTCAATATGAGGCAAGCATTCTTCCCACATTTTCTTATTATTCTTCAAAATAGCCCTAAGCATAGTAGACAATGTTCTATTGACTACTTCAGTTTGTCCATCAGTTTGGGGGTGACAAGTAGTACTAAAAAGCAGTTTAGTCCCCAACTTAGCCCATAAACATCTCCAAAAGTGGCTAAGAGATTTCGTATCACGATTTGAAACAATAGTATTTGTCACACCATGCAAGCGAATAATTTCACGAAAGAACAAAACAACAACATTACCAACATCATCACTTTTATGACATGGTATAAAGTGTGCCATTTTCGAGAATCTATCCACGACAACAAATATGCTATCCCTCTCCTTCTTTGTTCGAGGTAAACCTAAAACAAAGTCCATAGATATATCCTCCCAAGGAACACTAGGTATAGGAAAAGGCATATATAAACCATGAGGATTGAGTCGTGACTTAGCTTTTTGACATGTAGTGCAGCGAGCAACAAAGCGCTCAACATCCCGTCTCATCTTTGGCCAAAAGAAATGTGTAGCAAGTACGTCCTCCGTCTTCTTCACGCCAAAGTGTCCCATTAATCCTCCTCCATGCGTCTCCTGCAACAACAAAAGACGAATGGAGCTAGCTGGAATGCATAGCTTGTTAGCACGGAACACAAATCCATCATTAACGATGAACATGTTCCATGTTCTTCCTTCTTCGCAATTCTGCAATACATCTTTAAAATCAGCATCATGCACATATTGATCTTTGATGGTCTCCAAACCAAATATTTTGAAGTCAAGTTGTGAAAGCATAGTATAGCGATGAGACAATGCATCAGCAATAACATTTTCTTTACCCTTCTTGTGTTTAATGACATAAGGAAAAGTCTCAATGAACTCAACCCATTTAGCATGTCTACGATTCAATTTAGCTTGACTTTTAATATGTTTCAAAGATTCATGATCAGAATGTATAACAAATTCTTTGGGCCATAAATAATGCTGCCATGTCTCTAAAGTCCGAACAAGAGCATATAATTCTTTGTCATAAGTAGAATAATTCAGACTAGGCCCACTCAACTTTTCAGAAAAGTATGCAACAGGTTTGCCATCTTGTAATAACACACCTCCTAATCCAATTCCACTAGCATCACATTCAAGCTCAAATGTCTTATTAAAATGGAAGTTGGAGTAAAGGAGCATGTGTCAACTTATCTTTCAACACCGTGAAGGCTTCTTCCTGTGCAGTACCCCAAACAAAAGGCACATCCTTCTTTGTAAGCTCATTGAGAGGTGCAGCAATGGTGCTAAAATCTCTCACAAAATGCCTATAGAATCCAGCGAGGCCAAGAAAACTCATCACTTGTGTGACCGTTTTGGGCTGCGGCCAACTCTCAATAGCTTCAATCTTTGCTTTATCAACTTCAATTCCCTGTGGAGTAACAACATAGCCAAGAAAAGACACTCGGTCGGTGCAAAAGGTGCACTTCCCAAGGTTACCAAACAAACGTGCATCACATAGAGCAATAAAAACAACATGTAAATGTTCCAAATGTTCCTCCAAAGATCTGCTATAAATCAATATGTCATCAAAGTAAACTACCACAAATCGTCCAATGAAAGAACGTAAAACTTCGTTCATTAATCTCATGAAAGTACTAGGTGCATTAGTTAACCCAAAAGGCATGACTAACCACTCATAATACAAACTTAGTTTTAAATGTTGTTTTCCATTCATCTCCCAATTTCAAACGAATTTGATGGTATCCACTACGCAAATCAACTTTGGAGAATATTGTAGAGCCACTCAATTCATCAAGCATATCATCTAGCCTAGGAACAGGATGACGATAACGAATAGTAATATTATTAATGCCTCTACAATCAACACACGTACGTGATGTACCATCCTTTATCGGCACTAGAATAATAGGAACAGCACACGGACTAAGGGATTCACGTATATAACCTTTGTCGAGCAGCTCCTGTACTTGACGCATAATCTCCTTCGTCTCCTCTGAATTGGTACGGTATGGTGCACGGTTGGGTAATGATGCACCGGGAATTAAGTCAATCTGATGCTCAATCCCTCGAATGGGAGATAATCCCGGTGGCACGTCTTGTGGAAAGACGTCAGCGAACTCCTGCAAAATGTTAGTGACAGCAGGAGGCAAAGAGGAAGGCACGTCCTCGAATGAAAATAAAGCCTCTTTGCACACAAAAGCATAGCAAACAGATTTGCTGAAATCTAGCTCATCAATATCAGATTTAGTGGAAATTAAACATGCACTTTTCAATTTAATTTCAGAAGCAACACTAGATGGTTTACTATTAGGCTTCATTTGTTGCTCAAATTCTTTTGCCACAATCTGATTTTCACTCTTATTTTTCTCCTATTTTGCTTTATTAGCTCTATTAATATCATCTTTCAAAATGGAATCAGGAGTCATAGGAAGCAAAGTAATATTTTTATCCTTATGAACAAGAGTATACTGATTGTTTCTACCATGGTGTACAGAATTTTTATCAAATTGCCATGGTCGACCAAGTAATAAGGAACATGCTTGCGTAGGTACCACATCACAATCAACATAATCATCATATGTAGAGATACTAAAATGCACACGAACAGTACGTGTTACCTTAACCTTGCCGTTGTTGTTGAACCATTGGATGTAGTAAGGATGTGGATGTGGTCTTGTGGTGAGAGATAGCTTCTCCACCATCTCCATGCTAGCCAACTTGTTGCAGCTCCCTACATATATGATGACGCGCACAGAACGTTCCTTCACAACTCCCTTTGTATGGAACAAATTATGCCTCTGGTTTTGCTCAGCTTGTGTGACCTGCACACTCAAAACACGTTGAGCAACTAAACATTCATACCTGTCAGTGTCGTTAGGAGACATGTATTGCGTCTCATGATCAGAATCATCTCCACCGTGTTCTTCACGTGTAATAAGAGCCAAAGTCTCCTCATCATAGTCACTAGCGGACTCATACCCACCATCCTCAGCAGCAATCATCACACACTGAGATTTGCATTCTCTCGCATAATGACCTCTTCCCTTACAACAACGACAAATAATATCACTCGTGTGCCCTGTTGATGCCATGGAAGAAGAAGAACTCTGTGCAGGCCCGACAGGTGCGCTCTTGGCAGATAATGGTGGTTGTGCCTGCTTTCTTGTATCACGGCTGGAGGTGGCACCTGATGGAGGTGCTGGTGCAGTGGAAGTAGAAGATGCACGTGGTGTCCATGATGAAGGTCGACCTACAGAAAAGTTAGTTCGCGCCAATGCTTGTCGATCCTGCACTTCACGTTCAGCTTTACAAGCAAGATGGAATAAACGAGTGATATTAGTATACTCCTTATACTCTAGAATGGTCTGAATCTCTCTATTTAATCCACCCATAAAACGTGCAAGCATAGCTTCATTCTCCTCAACAATACCACATCTAATCATGCCAGTTTGTAATTCCTGATAATATTCTTCTATAGAATTTTTTCCTTGTCTTAAATGCTACAATTTTTGAAGCAATTCCGTTGATAATATGTTGGAACCCAACGAGTACGCATAGCAGTTTTCAAAGCAGCCCAAGTAGTTGGAATAGGATATAATCTACAATGTTCAGACCACCATACACATGCAAAACTAGTGAAAGCACAAACAACAGCAGCAACACGTCTCTCCTCAGGATATTGTAAACATGTAAATCGTTGTTCAGTTTCTAACTCCCAAGTAAGATATATATCAGGAACATATCTACCCTCAAATGGTGAAATATTCAATTTCAGTTTAGGAAGATGGTCATGATCTCGTACCTGAGGGAGAGCCCTACCATTGTGATTATTTGTATGTGGACGACCTGGTGGTTGTGGTGCTGGTGGTTGCGCGTAGTTCTGATTTTGATCAACCTCATCTCGTAATCTCCCGCATAATCATCCTCCGCATCAGCAGCAGGAGCCACAGAAGTATCAACAGCAGCACCAATAGTTTGGCCGGGCTGAAGAAGGACACGGCTCGCTCGGCGGAGGGCTGTTTCGCGACGTGGAGGTAGTAGTTGTTGTTGTTGCAGAGGTGCGGCAGGTGCAGTGGGTGGAAGACGCGCAAGCAGTTCATTAAATCTATTATCGAGCTTTGTTTCGAACGTCTTCTCAAGGCCAGCGATCTTCTCCATGGCCTCTTCAAAATTATTTAGCACATCTTGCACCTGTTCAGTCATCATTTGCTGAAATTTATCATGAAGCTGCTTGTTCGTTAAGTTCTCCCAGTCAATCTCGTCGGCTTGTGATCCTGGCATGGTTAGCAGCAACAGAAACACACAGGAATATGATCCTACAAACTACTAACAAGTGGTGGTGGTGGGTGTCACAAATCCGTCAAGCAAATCTCAAATTCTTACCGTTCTTACCCGGAAGAAGCGGTGATCGGCAACCATTGTAGTCAAAACTCTCAAAGCTTGGATAGAGCGATTACCAGGGAGAGTCAAACACACGACGTAGATGTATGTGGAGCTGGGAAGGGTTAGAATATGGTAGCAAAAAGGATCGGCAATAATCAATTCAGAGATGCAAAGTTGAATAAACACTCAACGACGGTACTGTGCTGGTCCTAGGCTAGACCGTGCTAGAGATGCGAGCCTAGAACACTAACAAAATCACGACGCTGCACGTAAACAAGGGAGAAGCACACTCTGGAATTTTTTTTCGCCCTGTTTTTTTTTGCGCTCCTCTTTTTTTGCGAAAAATCACTATAATGGCGAGTGTCTCAAAACTCTTCCCAGGTCAAACTGACAGGATGGACACGGAATTTTTTTGACAATTTTTTTTCGTAAATTAGGGCAGCGACGACGAAAAAGTGCGACAGAAAATCACTATGATGGTGAGTGTCTCAAAACACTCCCTGGGACCTAAAAATAGGATAGGGAAAAAATATCTTTGGTCGCCGAAAACGCTCCATACTCTTTTTTTCCTCCGAAACCTACTCAGGCAAGGAAACACAAATCGGAAATTAGATGGATCTCAGAAATAAACCTAATATGCAAGGAACTCGGATTGGTGGTGGATATATGGTGGTGGTATATGGCAGCGGTGGTGGTATATGGCAGCGGTGGTGGTAGCGGTGGTAGTATATGGATATGGATTGGTGGTGGTATATGGATACAGATTGGTGGTGGTATATGGATACGGATTCGGAGCGGTGGTGGTAGGTGGCAGGGGCGATGATGATGGTGCGGTGGCAGCGTGACAACTTATGACCAGAACTCGAAACTCTAAAAGACTAGACGCTAAGACCAGCAACTTGACGCGATGATGCAACCGCAAATTCAACAAAGCAAAATACTGAAAAGACTATGCAAAGGTGCTACCTCTTGAGCACTGCATTGGATTTCCCCTAAAAGGAGAGGATGATGCAGTAAAGTAGCGTAAGTATTTCCCTCAGTTTTTGAGAACCAAGGTATCAATCTAGTAGGAGACCACGCACAAGTCCCTCGTACCTACACAAAACGATAGCAACTCGCAACCAACGCTTAGGGGTTGTCAATCCCTTCACGGTCCCTTACGAGAGTGAGATCTGATAGAGATAATATTTTTGGTATTTTTGATAGGTAGATGCAAAGTAAAAAGTAAAGGCAAAGTAAAAACAAAGCAAGTAAATAAAGTAATATAGATTGATATGATGAGAATAGACCCGGGGGCCATAGGTTTCACTAGTGGCTTCTCTCAAGAGCATAAGTATTCTACGGTGGGTGAACAAATTCTTGTTGAGCAATTGATGAATTGAGCATAGTTATGAGTATATCTAGGCAATGATCATGTATATAGGCATCACGTCCAAAACAAGTAGATCGAAGCGATTACGCATCTACTACTATTACTCCACTCATCGACCGCTATCCAAAGATGCATCTAGAGTATTAAGTTAAAAAGCAGAGTAACGCCGTAAGCAAGATGACATGATGTAGAGGGATAAATTCATGCAATATGATAAAAACCCCATCTTGTTATCCTCGATGGCAACAATACAATACATGCCTTGCTGCCCCTTCTGTCACTGGGTAAGGACACCGCAAGATTGAACCCAAAGCTAAGCATTTCTCCCATTGCAAGAACTACCAATCTAGTTGGCCAAACCAAAAAGGATAATTCGAAGAGACTTGCAAAGATAACTCAATCATACATACAAGAATTCAGAGAAGAATCAAATATTTTCCATAGATAATACTGGATCATAAACCCACAATTCATCAGTCTTAACAAACACACCGCAAAAAGAAGATTACATCGAATAGATCTCCACGAGAGAGGGGGAGAACTTTGTATTGAGATCCAAAAAGAGAGAAGAAGCCATCTAGCTACTAGCCATGGACCCGAAGGTCTGAAGTAAACTACTCACACTTCATCGGAGGGGCTATGGTGATGATGTAGAAGCCCTCCATGGTGGATGCCCCCTCCGGCGGAGCTCCGGAACAGGCCCCAAGATGGGATCTCGTGGATACAAAAGGTTGCGGCAGTGGAATTAGGTTTTTTGGCTCCTGTTCTGATCGTTCGGGGATACGTAGGTATATATAGGAGGAAGGAGTACGTCGGTGGAGCTCCGAGGGGCCCACGAGGTAGGGGGGCACTCCTAGGGGTGGGGCGCCCTCCACCCTCGTGACATCCTCAAAGACTTCTTGGAGTAGGGTCCAAGTCTCCTGGATAATGTTCGGTTGGAAAATCACGATCCCGAAGGTTTCATTCCATTTGGACTCCGTTTGATATTCTGTTTCTTCGAAATACTGAAAAAGGCAAAAAACAACAATTCTGGGCTGGGCCTCCGGTTAATAGGTTAGTCCCAAAAGTAATATAAAAGTGGAAAATAAAGCCCAATATAGTCCAAAACAGTAAATAAAGTAGCATGGAGCAATAAAAAATTATAGATACGTTGGAGACGTATCAGGCATCCCCAAGCTTCATTCCTGCTCGTCCTCGAGTAGGTAAATGATAAAAAAAGAATTTTTGATGCGGAGTGATACTTTGCCATAATTTCAATGTAAATCTTCTTAATTGTTATATGAATATTCAGATCCGAAAGATTCAAGACAAAAGTTCATATTGACACAAAAATAATAATACTTCAAACATACTAATCAAAGCAATCATGTCTTCTCAAAATAACATGGCAAAAGAAAGTTCATCCCTACAAAATCATATAGTTAGGCTATGCTTCATTTTTGTCACACCAAAGATGTTCCCAACTTCTATACCCCCGATGACAAGCCAATCAATTGTTTCATACTTAAATAATCTCAAACTTTTTCAACCTTCACGCAATACATGAGCGTGAGCCATGGGTATAGCACTATGGGTGGAATAGAATATGATGATGGGGATTGTGTGGTGAAGACAAAAAAGGAGAAAGTCTCACATCAACTAGGCGTATCAACGGGATATGGAGATGCCCATCAATAGATATCGATGTGAGGGAGTAGGGATTGCCATGCAACGGATGCACTAGAGCTATGAATGCTCAACAAAAGAAAACTAGTGGGTGTGCATCCAACTCGCTTGCTCACGAAGACCTAGGGCATTTGAGGAAGCCCATCGTAGGAATATACAAGCCAAGTTCTATAATGAAAAATTCCCACTAGTATGAAAAGACAACTTATGAGACTCACTACATGAGGAACAAGGTGCTACTTTGAAGCACAATATATGAGACTCACTACATGAAGAACAAGGTGCTACTTTGAAGCACAAGTGTGGAAAAAGAGATAGTAGCATTGCCCTTTTTAATTTTCTTTTTTTTGGGCCTTTCTTTTTTTCTTTTGGCCTTTCTCTTTTTTTATTTGGGCAATGCTCTAATAATGATGATCATCACACTTCTATTGATTACAACATAAGGATTACAACTCGAAGCTTAGAACAAGATATGACTCTATATGAATGCCTCCGGCGGTGTACCGGGATGGTGCAATGAATCAAGAGTGACATGTATGGAAAATAATGCATGGTGGCTTTGCCACAAATACGATGTCAACTACATGATCATGCAATGGCAATATGACAAAAGTAATGTATGTCATGATGATGATGATGGAAGTTGCATGGCAATATATCTCGGAATGGCTATGGAAATGCCATGATAGGTAGGTATGGTGGCTGTTTTGAGGAAGATATAAGGAGGTTTATGTGTGATAGAGTATATCATATCACGGGGTTTGGATGCACCTTGAAGTTTGCGCCAACTCTCAAGGTGAGAAAGGGCAATGCACGGCATCAAGAGGCTAGCAAAGGCGGAAAGGTGAGAGTGCGTATAATCCATGGACTCAACATTAGTCAAAAGAACTCATATACTTATTGCAAAAATTTAGAAGTCATCAAAAGTTCAAGTACTACATGCATGCTCCTAGGGGGATAGATTGGTAGGAAAAGACCATCGCTCGTCCCCGACCGCCACTCATAAGGATGCACAAGCCAGGTACACTTCATATTTTAAATTTGTTACACAACTTTAACCATACGTGCATGCTACGGGACTTGCAAACTTCAACTCAAGTATTTCTCAAATTCATAATCACCCAACTAGCACGACTTTGATATTATCACCTCCATATCTCAAAACAATTATCAAGCATCAAACTTATCTTAGTATTCAATTCACTCAAAAGAAAGTTTCACATATCTTGAACACCAAGTATATTAACATTAAGCAAATTACCACGCTATTAAAGACTCTCAAAATAATCTAAGTGAAGCATGAGAGATCAATAGTTTCTTTAAAACAAATCCACCACCATGCTCTAAAAGATCTAAGTGAAGCACTAGAGCGAAAATTATCACGCTCAAAAGATATAAGTACTATGAGCAAAACTATCAAGCTCAAAAGATATAAGTGAAGCACATAGAGTATTCTAACAAATTCCAAATCATGTATGGCTCTCTCAAAAGATGTGTACAGCAAGGATGATTGTGGTAAACTAACAAGCAAAGACACAAATAATACAAGATGCTCCAAGCAAAACACATATCATGTTGGTGAATAAAAATATAGCTCCAAGTAAATTACCGATGGAAGTGGACGAAAGAGGGGATGCCTTCTGGGGCATCCCCAAGCTTTGACTTTTTGGTGTCCTTGGATTATCTTGGGGGTGCCATGGGCATCCCCAAGCTTAGCCTCTTGCCACTCCTTGTTCCATATTCCATCAAAAGAATTCACCCAAAACTTGAAAACTTCACAACACAAAACTCAACAGAAATCTCGTGAGCTCCGTTAGAGGAAGAAAACAAAAGACTACTTCAAGTTACTGTAATGAACTCATTATTTATTTAAATTGGTGTTAAACCTACTGTATTCCAACTTCTCTATGGTTTATAAACTAATTTACTAGCCATAGATTCATCAAAATAAGCAAACAACACACGAAAAACAGAATCTGTCAAAAATAGAACAATCTGTAGCAATCTGTAACTAACGCAAACTTCTGGAACTCTAAAAATTCTACAAAAATAGAAGTCTTTTAAAATTTGTTTATTGATCAGAATAAAAAATAATCAACGCAAAAGCACGTTCCTGTGATTTATCATAACTAAATTCGTGCGCGCAAAGTTTCTGTTTTTCAGCAGAATCAAATCAACTATCATCGTAGGTTATCCTATAGGTTCTACTTGGCACAAACACTAACTAAAACATAAAACCACATCCAAACAGAAGGTAGATGTATTATTTATTCCTAAACAGAATCAAAAACAAAAAACACAAAATAAAATTGGGTTGTCTCCCAACAAGCGCTATCGTTTAACGCCCCTAGCTAGGCATAAAAGCAAGGATAGATCTAGGTATTGCCATCTTTGGTAGGCAATCCATAAGTGGCTCTCATGATAGATTCATATGGTAATTCTATTTTATTTCTAGGGAAGTGTTCCATACCCTTCTTTAAGGGAAATTGGAATCTAATATTCCCTTCCTTCATATCAATAATTGCACCAATCGTTCTAAGGAAAGGCCTACCAAGAATAATAGGACATGAAGGATTGCAATCTATATCAAGAACGATAAAATCTACGGGCACATAATTCCTATTTGCAACAATAAGAACATCATTAATTCTTCCCATAGGTTTTTAATAGTGGAATCCGCAAGATGCAAGTTTAGAGAGCAATCATCAAAATCACGAAATCTAGCAAATCACATAAAGTTTTGGGGATAGTAGAGACACTAGCACCCAAATCACACAAAGCATGGAACTCAAAATCTTTAATTTTAATTTTAATAGTAGGTTCCATTCATCATAGAGTTTTCTAGGGATAGAAACTTTCAACTCAAGTTTTTCTTCATAAGATTGCATCAAAGCATCAACAATATGTTCGATAAAGGCCTTAATTTGACTATAAGCATGAGGAGAATCTAGCATGGATTGCAACAAGGAAATACAACCAATCAAAGAGCAATTTTCATAATTAAATTCCTTGAGATCCAAAATAGTGGGTTTAGCAACATCACGGTTTTTATTTATTTCAATCCCACTTTCATCAATTTCATCATCAAGATCTAGAAACTCCGAATTCTTAGAACGCCTTCTAGGTAAAGGAAGATAATCTTCAGATTCATCAAGATTCATATTGCAAAACAAAGATTTAATGGGGGACACATTAATAACTTTTAGATCTTCATCTTGATTTTCATAGGAATTGGAAGAACACGCTTTAATAAAGGCATCTTTGGAAGCACGCATCCTAGCGGTTCTTTCCTTGCACTCATCGATGGAAATTCTCATGGCTTTGAGAGACTCATTGATATCATGCTTAGGAGGAATAGATCTAAGCTTTAAAGAATCAATTTCAAGAGAAATTCTATCAACGTTCCTAGCCAAATCATCAACTTTAAGCAATTTCTCTTTAAGCAAAGCATTAAATTTCTTTTGTGAATTCATAAACTCTTTAACACTACTCTCAAATTCAGAGGGCATCTTATTAAAATTTCCATAAGAGTTATTGTAGGAATTTCCATAATTATTAGAAGGATTACTAGGATAAGGCCTAGGATTAAAATTCCCTCTATAAGCGTTGTTTCCAAAACTATTCCTACCAACAAAATTCACATCCATAGGTTCATTATTATTCTCAAGCAAAGTAGATAAAGGCATATCATTGGGATCAAGAGGAGTATTTTTAGGAGCAAACATCTTCGTAAGTTCATCCACTTTTCACTCAAAACATTGATTTCTTCTATAGCATGCACTTTTTACTAGAAGATCTTTTGGTGTGCCATTGAGAATAATTAACCATAATATTATCAAGCAATTTGTAGCATCCCCTAATGTAATTTCCATAAAAGTGCCTCCCGCGGCCGAATCTAAAATATTTCTAGAAGCAAAATTCAATCCGGCATAAAAAATTTGTATGATCATCCATAAATTCAAACCATGAGTTGGGCAATTGCGAAGCATTAATTTAATTCTTTCCCAAGATTGGGCTACATGCTCATGATAAAGTTGTTTAAAATTCATGATGTCGTTCCTAAGAGTGATAATCTTAGCGGGAGGAAAATACTTAGAGATAAAAGCATCTTTGCACTTGTTCCAAGAATCAATACTATTTTTAGGCAAAGATGAAAACCAAACTTTAGCACGATCTCTAAGTGAAAACAGAAATAACTTCAATTTGACAATATTGTTATCCGTATCTTTCTTCTTTTGCATATCACACAAATCAACAAAATTGTTTAGATGAGTAGCGGCATCTTCACTAGGAAGGCCGGCGAATTGATCTTTCATAACAAGATTCAACAAAGCGGTATTGATTTCACAAGACTCATCATTATTAAGAGGAGCAATCAGAGTACTAAGGAGATCATTATTATTTGTATTCGAGAAATCACACAATTTGGTATTATCTTGCGCCATGGCAACAAGTAATCCAACAGACACAAGCAAACAGAAAGGCAAAGGGAAAAAGGCAAACGAGAAAGAGAGGAGGAGATTGGGAAAGAGAAGGCAAGTAAAACGACAAGGGTGAAGTGGGGGAGAGGAAAACGAGAGGCAAATGGCAAATAATGTAATGCGAGAGATAGGGATTGCGATGGGTACTTGGTATTGTTGACTTGCTTGCGTGAGCCTCCCCGGCAACGGCGCCAGAAATTCTTCTTGCTACCTCTTGAGCACTGCGTTGGATTTCCCGAAGAGGAGGGATGATGCAGAAAGTAGCGTAAGTATTTCCCTCGCTTTTGAGAACCAAGGTATCAATCCATGAGGAGACCATGCACAAGTCCTCGTACCTACACAAAGCGATAGCAACTCGCAACCAATGCTTAGGGGTTGTCAATCCTTCACGGTCACTTACGAGTGAGATCGATAGAGATAATATTTTTGGTATTTTGATAGGTAGATGCAAAGTAAAAAGTAAAGGCAAAGTAAAAACAAAGCAAGTAAATAAAGTAATATAGATTGATATGATGAGAATAGACCGGGGCCATAGCTTTCACTAGTGGCTTCTCTCAAGAGCATAAGTATTCGACGGTGGGTGAACAAATTCTTGTTGAGCAATTGATGAAATTGAGCATAGTTATGAGTATATCTAGGCAATGATCATGTATATAGGCATCACGTCCAAAACAAGTAGATCAAAACGATTCTGCATCTACTACTATTACTCCACTCATCGACCGCTATCCAGCATGCATCTAGAGTATTAAGTTAAAAACAGAGTAACCCGTAAGCAAGATGACATGATGTAGAGGGATAAATTCATGCAATATGATAAAAAAAACCATCTTGTTATCCTCGATGGAAACAATACAATACGTGCCTTGCTACCCTTACATCCTTTGGTAAGGACACCGCAAGATTGAACCCAAAGCTAAGCACTTCTCCCATTGCAAGAACTACCAATCTAGTTGGCCAAACCAAAAAGGATAATTCTAAGAGACTTGCAAAGATAACTCAATCATACATAAAAGAATTTAGAGGAGAATCAAATATTTTCCATAGATAATACTGGATCATAAACCCACAATTCATCGGTCTCAACAAACACACCGCAAAAACAAGATTACATCAAATAGATCTCCACGAGAGAGGGGGAGAACTTTGTATTGAGATCCAAAAAGAGAGAAGAAGCCATCTAGCTACTAGCTATGGACCCGAAGGTCTGAAGTAAACTACTCACACTTCATCGGAGGGGCTATGGTGATGATGTAGAAGCCCTCCGTGGTGGATGCCCCCTCCGGTGGAGCTCCGGAACAGGCCCCAAGATGGGATCTCGTGGATATAGAAGGTTGCGGCGGTGGAATTAGGTTTTTTGGCTCCTGTTCTGATCGTTCGGGGATACGTAGGTATATATAGGAGGAAGGAGTACGTCGGTGGAGCTCCGAGGGGCCCACGAGGTAGGGGGGCGCGCCCTCCACCCTCGTGACATCCTCGGAGACTTCTTGGAGTAGGGTCCAAGTCTCCTGGATCACGTTCGGTTGGAAAATCACGATCCCGAAGGTTTCATTCCGTTTGGACTCCGTTTGATATTATGTTTCTTCGAAATACTGAAAAAGGCAAAAAACAGCAATTTTGGGCTGGGCCTCCAGTTAATAGGTTAGTCCCAAAAGTAATATAAAAGTGGAAAATACAGCCCAATATAGTCCAAAACAGTAAATAAAGTAGCATGGAGCAATCAAAAATTATAGATACGTTGGAGACATATCAAAAGGCTTAGATTGGTTCGGATAGGATGAACTCAGCCTAATTTTTTTTTGGCTTTTTCGTGGAATATAGGTATGAAGAAAAGACTCAATCTAAACTACGAAAAATTGTAAAATCTCACCGAGCAACCTGAAAATCTGATACCACTTGATAGAGGCAAAGGTGTCCCGTCTTTCGATGAGATGGTGGCTATCGTTTTGGAGGAAGTCGACTTTGACGATCCGACTCTGAGCGTCTTGAGGACGTCGCGCCTTAGCAATCGCTAAACCAACTCCGAGAGGTTATTGACCACACCGGAGCATGATCAACCTGACCACGAAGGTCTATTTCCTGCAGGCAAATGAAGAACAAGCAAGAAACTGAGATTGCAATCTGGATATTGCGAATATAAGAGGAAGCTTTATTGATCAAGGTGGGGTTCTGTGATGCCTTTGTCTGGTCATTGAACACAAACGAAGTACGTGAAGTTGCAGCTATGGCGAACTTTAATCTAAACAAAACCCAAAGTCCAAACGGTGCCCTAAGGGCTGTATATATGGAGGAAGAGGGGGGGGGGGGATTTTGTGGCCCCTTGTGCAGGGGTCCGAAATCAACCCTATCTCTTGTTTCCCCACACATACGGACTCTAAAAATAGCATATACTTATGTATTTCGAAATTACATGGGCCTGGCCCAACAATAAGGTGACACAGCACCTAGAATAGCCTCAGGACGAAATTTATGAAGTGGCATCTTGTATATTTCGTCCAAGGCTTCATGCACCTATTATGGTGGCTACAAAGTCCTGAAATCATCACTTGTAACTCTGTTCTTGTTCCCCTTGCGCATTTCATCATCTCCATGCTTGTTCTTGCTCCAACGTTCATCCTTCTCCAAGCTAGGCCCTTCATTTGTAAGCAAAACAAATGTATCCAATTTAGGCAGCATCATATTCTCATGAACATTAGAATCATTACCAAGAAACGAAAGTACCTGATAATTTAATTGGCGTGTGCGAGCTCTAGTAATTGGTCCAGTATATGTAGCAGTAGGGGCTGTGGGTGTAACAATGGTATTGATGTCCTCTTTAGTCTTCGGACCCCGAAAGGAATGAAATATGTGAAGGAAGGCTTTGTTAAAAGGTGCCCCTGTTCGCCTGAAGTAAGTCGTGACACCGACGCATAAAGTGGTCATGATAGGAGGTGGAGTCAATGGTAGAACATAAAAAGATCTTGGATCCCAAATATATCCTCGGATTTAAAAGCCAACATGGAAGATGGAATTCATCTACGAAGCTGAAGACCACAAGAACGAAGCTATCCCGAGGGAGGTGCCACTATCCTCGAGTTGAAAACTAGTTCAGGGGCTACTGACGGTGTCACAGATTGGGGGGTTATCACCACGTCGGCTCACCAGTCATGGGCCGAGCCGAGGACCCACCAACAACTAAAGAATGGGCCACACATGTCGTGCCCTCGGCATACTAAAGATGGGATCGTTCGAAGACTTGCTGTATACTTCAAGGAATGTTTGAATGATCGACGTGTTATCCCTAGTTGTAGCATATGTACTTATAACCCAAGATACCCCCGGTGCCTATATAAGCCGAGGGGTATAGTCTGTAGAGGCAAGGTTTTTAGAAGTTAGAACTCACGCATAGATCTCGAGGTAGATCATCATGTACTTTGTTCCCCATCCACAATCAATAAAATACAAGGAGGATGGAGGGTTTTACCTCTTCGAGAGGGCCCGAACCTGGGTAAAATTGTGTCCCCTTTACTTCCTGTTACCATCGTGCTCAGATCACCAGGTCAGGACCCCCTACCCGAGATCCGCCGATTTTAGCACCAACACCACTAGCATAACAAATTATCGAAGAAATGAATGTAAGTCGATGAATCGTGGTGAAAGTAACTAGACAAATGTCCCATGTGTCCTCAAGAGCGTTTTAATCACTATAAGAAGTTCCATCGGCTTGACATTAGTTACAATAAGGATTGGGACACTTGTTGCACCTTGTTATTTTGGTTACTTTTTACTTCCTATCAATTATCTTGCTATCAAACTATCTATCAAAACTATCTTACAACACTTGCAGAGATTACCTTGCCGAAAACCGCTTTTCTATTCCTTCTGCTCCTCACTGGGTTTGATGCTCTTACTTATCAAAAGGACTACGGTTGATCCCCAATACTCGTGGGTCATCAGGCAACAACTGATGGTGGACGCGAACTAGGGGCTCTGACGGGGGACAACAGATGTAAACTGGAGGCTAAGCCACTAAGAGGATGAGCTTGAAGGTGCGGTTTTGGAGGATGGCGGGCCGACTTTAAATATTTTGGGTGGGCAGACTGACGAAGGTTCAATGCCAGAGTAGGCATTTTGTGAGTCGCTCGAAATGAATGTGGGTAGGCATACGACAAGTCCAGCGGTGTGAATGCGCAGAGGTTTCTAGAGCCGACCTATGAGGTTTTTGGGGGGTGGATCCAAGGTTTCATAGTTCGACGTGGCGGACGCCCGGACTCATCAAGAGCGCCTCCGATTTGGGGCCAGACTATGAAGTATCATCTGCCCGAATCGATCCAATCCAATTTAGTGATCAACGTTGGATGGCTAAACGTGTCAAGACAGACTGGTTCAGACTTTTATGGGTGTTTTGGTGATCCATGTTGAAGATGACCTAAACACTAGACATATACATTTTATGATAATCGTACCTAACCTAATATGTATATTTATCTTATGTAAAGTGGCATCCTTCTGATTTTTATTAAGAAAACCAACAACATCAGTTACAGTACACCATCAGACACACCCATCAATAGAGCTCAACTTGAAAGAAAAGGACATGCCCCGTTTCTTCCCAGGAAGACGACTCTAGAAGCCCAGCTAGATCGAAAGCACCAAAATAAGGATCCATGGCAAAGCTAACCAAGCTAGCCCTCACCTCACTAGAATATGAGTTCTAAGCATCTCACAGCCCAGCCACCAAAAAAACTAGAGTTATTACAAACCATAAGTTTTTTAGGCAAGAGGTCTATATAACAGAAACTAGGAAACAACAGAATTAGTTTCCAGAGAGCGTAATGTGAGGTTCAACTAAATTATCCTTGCAACAGAAGACAATGGAGATCCGTCACCTTCTTTTTGTAATTTTTCTTCTCAACCACCTGCAATTCTAAGAGCATCTCCAATAGAAGATGTAAATTTGGAGATGTAAAACAGGATATACAAAATTTTACATCTCTAAAAAGTGTTTTTTACATCTCCAAATAAGAGGCAACTCCAACAGAAGATGTATATTTGTGACGCCCTCGATTCAATCGTACACTAATCATACACGCAAATTGTTGAGGAACGTAGTAATTTCAAAAAAATTCCTACGCACACGCAAGATCATGGTGATGCATAGCAATGAGCAGGGAGAGTGAGTCCACGTACCCTCGTAGACCGAAAGCGGAAGCGTTAGCACAACGCGGTTGATGTAGTTGTACGTCTTCACGATCCGACTGATCTAAGTACCGAACGTACGGCACCTTCGAGTTCAGGACATGTTCAGCTCGATGACGTCCCACGAACTCTGATCTAGCAGATCTTTGCGGGAGAGTTCCGTCAGCACGACGGTGTGATGACGGTGCTGATGATGCTACCGACGCAGGGCTTTGCATAAGCACCGCTACGATATTACCGAGGTGGAATATGGTGGAGGGGGGCATCGCACACGGCTGGAAGAGATCAACAAATCAACTTGTTTCTATAGAGGTGCCCCCTGCCCCCGTACATAAAGGAGTGGAGGAGGGGGGAGGGCCGACCGTCCTATGGTGCGCCCTGGAGGAGTCCTACTCCCATCGGGAGTAGGATTGCCCCCCTTCCAAGTACTAGGAGTAGGAGTCAAGGAAAGGGAAAAGAGAAGAGAAGGAAGCAGGGGGTGCAGCCCCTCCCCCTAGTCCAATTCGGACTAGGCCTTGGGGGGTGCAGCCTCCCCTCTCCCTTTCCCCTAAAGCCCAATAAGGCCCATACACTCCCCGGCGAATTCCCGTAACTCTCCGGTACTCCGATAAATACCCGAATCACTCGGAACCTTTCCGATGTCCGAATATAGTCGTCCAATATATCGATCTTTACGTCTCGACCATTTCGAAATTCCTCATCATGTCCCCGATCTTATCCGGGACTCCGAACTACCGTCAGTACATCAAAACACATAACTCATAATATAAATCGTCACCGAACGTTAAGCGTGCGGACCCTACGGGTTCAAGAACTATGTAGACATGACCGAGACACGTGTCCAGTCAATAACCAATAGCGGAACCTGGATGCTTATACTAGCTCCTACATATTCTACGAATATCTTTATCGGTCAAACCGCATAACAACATACATTGTTCCCTTTGTCATCGGTATGTTACTTGCCCGAGATTCGATCGTCGGTATCTCAATACCTAGTTCAATCTCGTTACCAGCAAGTCTCTTTACTCGTTATGTAATGCATCATCCCGCAACTAACTCATTAGTCACATTGCTTGCAAGGCTTAAAGTGATGTGCATTACCGAGAGGGCCCAGAGATACCTCTCCCACAATCGGAGTGACAAATAGTAATCTTGAAATCCGCCAACTCAACAAGTACCTTCGGAGACACCTGTAGAGCACCTTTATAATCACCCAGTTTCGTTGTCACGTTTGGTAGCACACAAAGTGTTCCTCCGGTAAACGGGAGTTGCATAATCTCATAGTCATAGGAACATGTATAAGTCATGAAGAAAGCAATAGCAACATACTAAACAATCAAGTGCTAAGCTAACGGAATGGGTCAAGTCAATCACATCATTCTCTAATGATGTGAACCCGTTAATCAAACAACAACTCATGTCTATGGCAAGGAAACTTAACCATCTTTGATTCAACGAGCTAGTCAAGTAGAGGCATACTAGTGACACTTTCTTTGTCTATGTATTCACACATGTACTAAGTTTCTGGTTAATACAATTCTAGCATGAATAATAAACATTTATCATGAAATAAGGAAATAAATAATAACTTTATTATTGCCTCTAGGGCATATTTCCTTCAGTCTCCCACTTGTACTAGAGTCAGTAATCTAGTTCACATCACCATGTGATTTAACACTAATATCCACATCCGCATGTGATTAACACCCATAGTGTTTACTAGAGTCAATAATCTAGTTCACATCGATATGTGATTAACACCCAAAGAGTACTAAGGTGTGATCATGTTTCGCTCGTGAGAGAAGTTTAGTCAACGGGTCTATCACATTCAGAGCCATATGTATTTTGCAAATATTCTATGTCTACAATGCTCTGCACGGAGCTACTCTAGCTAATTGCTCCCACTTTCAATATGTATCCAGATTGAGACTTAGAGTCATCTGGATCGGTGTAAAAGCTTTCACCGATGTAACTCTTTACGACGGGCTCTTTTATCACCTCCATAATCGAGAAATATTTCCTTAGTCCTTACTAAGGATAATCTTGACCGCTGTCCAGTGACCTACTCCTAAATCAAAATTGTACTCCCTTGCCAAACTCAGAGCAAGGTATACAATCGGTCTGGTACACAACATAGCATACTTTATAGAACCTATGACTGAGCCATAGGGAATGACTTTTCATTCTCTTTCTATTTTCTGCCATGGTCGGGTTTTGAGTCTTACTCAATTTCACACCTTTGCAACACGAGCAAGAACTCTTTCTTTGATATGCTCCATTTGAACTACTTCAAAATCTTGTCAAGGTATGTACTCATTGAAAACCTTATCAAGCGTCTTGATCTACCTCAATAGATCTTGATGCTCAATATGTAAGTAGCTTTACTGAGGTCTTTCTTTTGAAGAACTCCTTTCAAACAGTCCTTTATGCTTTCCAGAAAATTCTACATCATTTCTGATCAACAATATTTCACTCACATATACTTATCAGAAAGTCTGTAGTGCTCCCACTCACTTTCTTGTAAATACAGGCTTCACCGCTAGTCTGCATAAAACTATATGCTTTGATCAACTCATCAAAGCGTATATTCCAACTCCGAGATGCTTGCACCAGTCCATAGATGGATCACTGGAGCTTGCTCACTTTGTCAGCACCTTTAGGATTGACAAAATCTTATGGGTTGCAGAATATACAACTCTTCTTTAATAAATCCACTAAGGAATGCAGTTTTGACATCCATTTGCCAGATTTCATAAAATGTGGCAATTGCTAATATGATTCGGACAGACTTAAGCATCGATACGAGTGAGAAAATCTCATCGTATTCAACACCTTGAACTTGTCGAAAAACCTTTTGCAGCAAGTCGAGCTTTGTAGATAGTAACACTACTATCAGCGTCTGTCTTCCTCTTGAAGATCCATTTATACAATATGGCTTGCCGATCATCGGGCAACTCCACCAAAGTCCACACTTTGTTCTCGTAAATGGATCCCATCTCAGATTTCATGGCCTCAAGCCATTTCGCGGAATCTGGGCTCATCATCGCTTCCTCATAGTTCGTAGGTTTATCATGGTCTAGTAACATGACTTCCAGAATAGGATTACCGTACCACACTGGTGCAGACTGTACTCTGGAAGACCTACGAGGTTCGGTAGTAACTCGATCTGAAGTTTCATGATCATCATCATTAATCTTCCTCGCTAATTGGTGTAGGCATCACTGGAACTGATTTCAGTGATGAACTATTTTCCAGTTCGGGAGAAGGTACTATTACCTCATCAAGTTCTACTTTTCTCCCACTCACTTCTTTCAAGAGAAACTCCTTCTCTAGAAAGGATCCATTCTTAGCAATGAATATTTTGCCTTTGGATCTGTGATTAGAAGGTGTACCCAACAGTCTCCTTTGGGTATCCTATGAAGACACATTTCTCCGATTTGGGTTCGAGCTTATCAGGTTGAAACTTTTTCACGTAAGCATCGCAACTCCAAACTTTAAGAAACGACAGCTTAGGTTTATTGCTAAACCATAGTTCATACGGCGTCATCTCAATGGATTTAGATGGTGCCCTATTTAACGTGAATGTAGCTGTCTCTAATGCATAACCCCAAAATGATAGTGGTAAACCGATAAGAGACATCATAGATCGCACCATATCCAATAAAGTGCGGTTACAACGTTCAGACACACCATAACGCTGTGGTGTTCCAGGTGGCGTGAGCTGTGAAACTATTCCACATTGTTTTATATGAAGGTCAAACTCGTAACTCAAATATTCTCCTCCACGATCAGATCGTAGAAACTTTATTTTCTTGTTACGATGATTCTCCACTTCACTCGGAAATTCTTTGAATTTTCAAATGTTTTAGACTTGTATTTCATTAAGCAGATATACCCATATCTGCTCAAATCATGTGTGAAGGTCAGAAAATAACGATACTCGCCACGAGCATCAACACTCATTGGATCGCATACATCGGTATGTATTATTTCCAATAAGTCAGTAGCTCATTCCATTGTTCCGGAGAATGGAGTTTTAGTCATCTTGCCCATAAGGCACGGTTCGCAAGCATCAAATGATTCATAATCAAGTGATTCCAAAAGTCCATCTTTATGGAGTTTCTTCATGCGCTTTACACTGATATGACCCAAACGACAGTGCCAGAAATATGTTGCACTATCATTATCAACTTTGCATCTTTTGGCATCAATATTATGAATATGTGTACCACTATGATCAAGATTCAATAAACCATCAACATTGGGTGTATGACCATAGAAGGTTTTATTCATGTAAACAGAATAACAATTTATTCTCTATCTTAGATGAATAATCGTATCGCAATAAACATGATCTAATCATATTTATGCTCAACGCAAACACCAAATAACATTTATTTAGGTTCAACACTAATCTCGAAAATATAGGGAGTGTGCGATGATGATCATATCAATCTTGGAACCACTTCCAACACACATCGTTCACCCTCAACTAGTCTCTTTTTATTTTGTAACTCCTGTTTCAAGTTACTAATCTTAGCAACCGAACAAGTATCAAATACCCAGGGGTTACTATAAACACTAGTAAGGTACACATCAATAACCTGTATATCAAATATACCCTTGTTCACTTTGCCATCCTTCTTATCTACCAAATATTCAGGGTATTTCCGCTTCTAGTGACCATTTCCTTTGCAGTAGAAGCACTCAGTTTCAAGCTTTGGTCCAGTTTTGGGCTCCTTCACTGGAGTGGCAACTTGCTTGCCATTCTGCTTGAAGTTCCCTTTCTTTCCCTTTGCCCTTTTCTTGAAACTAGTGGTCTTGTAAATCATCAACACTTGATGCTCTTTCTTGATTTCTACCTTCGTCGATTTCAACATCACGAAGAGCTCGGGAATCGTTTTCGTCATCCCTTGCATACTATAGTTCATCACGAAGTTCCAGTAACTTGGTGATGGTGACTAGAGAACTCTGTCGATCACTATCTTATCTGGAAGATTAACTCCCACTTGATTCAAGCGATTGTAGTACCTAGACAATCTGAGCACATGCTCACTGCTTGAGCTATTCTCCTCCATCTTTTAGCTATAGAACTTGTTATAGACTTCATATCTCTCAACTCAGGTATTTGCTTGAAATATTAACTTCAACTCTTGGAACATCTCATATGGTCCATGACGTTCAAAACGTCTTTGAAGTCCCGATTCTATGCCATAAAACATGGTGCACTAAACTATCAAGTAGTCATCATATTGAGCTAGCCAAACGTTCATAATGTCTGCGTTTGCTCCTGCAATAGGTCTATCACCTAGCGGTGCATCAAGGACATAATTCTTCTATGCAGCAATGAGGATAAACCTCAGATCACGGACCCAGTCCGTATCATTGCTACTGTCATTTTTCAACTTATTTTTCTCTCGGAACATATCAAAAATAAAGGGAAGCAACAACATGAGCTATTGATCTATGATAACCCACAAGTATAGGGGATCGCAACAGCTTTCGAGGGTAGAGTATTCAACCCAAATTTATTGATTCGACACAAGGGGAGCCAAAGAATATTCTTGAGTATTAACAGTTGAGTTGTCAATTCAGCCACACCTGGATAACTTAGTATCTGCAGTAAAGTGTTTAGTAGCAAAAGTGGTATGATAATAAAGGTAACAGTAGCAAAAGTAAAGATAAATGTTTTTGGGGGTTTTGTAGTAGTTGTAACACTAGCAACGGAAAAGTAACTAAGCAAAGAACAATATATGAAAAGCTCGTAGGCAATGGATCAGTGATGGATAATTATGCCGGATGCGATCCTCATGCAATAGTTATAACATAGGGTGATATAGAACTAGCTCCAATTCATCAATGTAATGTAGGCATGTATTCCGTAAATAGTCATACGTGCTTATGGAAAAGAACTTGTATGACGTCTTTTGTCCTACCCTCCCGTTGCAGCGGGGTCCTTACGGAGAATAAGGGATATTAAGGCCTCCTTTTAATAGAGAACCGGAACAAAGCATTAGCACATAGTGAATACATGAACTCCTCAAACTACGGTTATCACCGAGAAGTATCCCAATTATTGTCACTCCGGGGTTGTCGGATCATAACACATAATAGGTGACTATAGACTTGCAAGATAGGATCAAGAACACACATATATTCATGAAAACATAATAGGTTCAGATCTGAAATCATGGCACTCGGGCCCTGGTGACAAGCATTAAGCATAGCAAAGTCATAGCAACATCAATCTCAGAACATAGTGGATACTAGGGATCAAACCCTAACAAAACTAACTTGATTACATGGTAAATCTCATCCAACTCATCACCGTCCAGCAAGCCTATGATGAAATTACTCACGCACGTCGGTGAGCATCATGAAATTGGTGATGGAGGATGGTTGCTGATGACGACGGTGACAAATCCCCCTCTCCGGAGCCCCGAACGGACTCCAGATCAGCCCTCCCGAGAGAGATTAGGGCTTGGCGGCGGCTCCGTGTCGTGAAACGCGATGAAACTTTCTTCTTGTTTTTTTCTCCCCAAGAAGGAATATATGGAGTTGGAGTTGAGGTCGGAGGAGGTCCAGGGGGCCCACGAGATAGGTGGCCGCGCCCTGGGGGGGGGGGGCGCCCCCCTGTCTCATGGACAGGCCGTGGGCCCCTTGGCACTAATTCTTTCGCCAAAAATTCTTATTAAATCTGAAAAGTGCCTCCGTGGATTTCCAGGACATTCAGAGAACTTTTCTTTTCTACACATAAAACAACATCATGGCAGTTCTGCTGAAAACAACGTCAGTCCGGGTTAGTTTCATTCAAATCATGCAAGTTAGAGTCCAAAACAAGGGCAAAAGTGTTTGGAAAAGTAGATACGTTGGAGACGTATCAACTCCCCCAAGTTAAACCTTTGCTTGTCCTCAAGCAATTCAGTTGATAAACTGGAAGTGATAAAGAAAAACTTTTACAAACTCTGTTTGCTGTTGTTGTTGTAACATGAAAAGCCAACATTCAAGTTTTAGCAAATATTATGAACTAACCATACTAACAATAACACATAGGTCTCACAATTACTCATATCAATAACATAATCAGCTAGCGAGTCATAATAATAAAACTCGGATGACAACACTTTCTCAAAATAATCATAACATGATATAACAAAATGGTATCTCGCTAGCCCTTTACGAGGCATAAAACATAAATCACGAGCACCTTTAAAGATCAAGGACTGAATAAACATTGTAATTCATGGTAAAAGAGATCCAGTCAAGTCATATCCAATATAAACCAATAGTAATCAATGCAAATGACAGTGTGCTCTCCAGCGGGTGCTTTTTAATAAGAAGGATGATGACTCAACATAAAAGTAAATAGATAGGCTGTGACGCCCTCGATTCAATCGTACACTAATCATACATGCAAATGTGTACGATCAAGATCAAGGACTCACGGGAAGATATCACAACACAACTCTAGACACAAAATTAAAATAATACAAGCTTTATATTACAAGCCAGGGGCCTCGAGGGCTCGAATACATAAGCTCGAATACATAAGAGTCAGCAGAAGCAACAATATCTGAGTACAGACATAAGTTAGACAATTTTGCCTTAAGAAGGCTAGCACAAAAGCAACATCGATCGAAAGGGCAAGGCCTCCTGCCTGGGAGCCTCCTAACTACTCCTGGTCATCGGCGGTCTCCGCCACATGGTAGTAGGCACCCTCGGGGTAGTAGCAGTCGTCAAAGGTGTCATCTGGCTCCTGGACTCCGTCATCTGGTTGCGTCATCCGAAAAGGGGAAAAAGAGGGAGCAAAGCAACCGTGAGTACTCATCCAAAGTACTCGCAAGCAAGGATCTACACTACATATGCAACATTATCAAAGGAAGGCTGTATATGTGGACTGGGCTGCAGAAATGCCAGAATAGAGAGAAGGCCTAGCCCTATCAAAGACTAGCATCTTCTGGAAACCACCATCTTGCAGCAACAGGAGGGGATAGAGTAGCATAAAGTAAAGTAGTAGTAGTGTTCAACCTCGGCCAAAGATCCTTTCTCGACTCCCTGCGAGAAAGCAATCCCAGAGCCATACTATCCAATTGTCATCACAATCCAATTCTCATCACCATCCAATTCTCATCACAAGTATCCAGTTCTAGTTGTATCGATCGGGATACAACTCCAAGTGTCCGTTACCATAGGACAGGCTATCAATAGATGTTTTCTTCCCGCAGGGGTGCACCAACTTACCCACCACGCTCGATTAACTCCGGCTGGACACACTTTCCTGGGTCATGCCCGGCCTCGGCCAAACATTACGCCGCAACCCGACCTAGGCTTAATAGAGAGGTCAGCACGTCGGACTAAACCTATGCCCCCAGGGGTCATGGGCCATCTCCCCGGGAACTCCTACATGTTGCGTGGGCGGCCGGTGAGCAGACCTAGCTACCTCCTTCAACAAGGCAGGTGCTTACGCAGTCCAACCCGGTGCGCGCTGCTCAGTCGCTGACGTCTATTAAGCTTCGGCTGATGTATACGACGCGGAACGCCCATACTATGCCCACGTGATGGTTAGTGCTACTAGGCCAGAGGCCCCTCGGATCAAATATCCAAATCGTAGTGGATTAGGAACACGCGATAACAAGCAGAGACTCACGAAAGATGTGACCCTGTTACCCCGTCTCGAGGACTTGCGGCAAGGGCTAGGAATGCCCGGCCACGCCTCGTAATTATCTCGTGGGCACCCTCCAGGTCAACCCGTCTCCACATCACTAGCGGGTACCCCTCAGGGTCAACCCGCCTTTCCAAGTAAAAGTGGTAAAGTCCAAGTATCCGTGTGTCCAAACACCAAGGGGAAAACCCAAGGAATCACCCCCGGTGGGTTCCACTCGATGTAATCATCAAGGTGAACATAAGAGGAATCACCCCCGAGGTTCACACTAGAGGGGTTGCACGACAGAGTCGTATCGGAAGTGGTTAAGGCGGAATCACCCTCGATGAGCACGACCGAATAGCTACACTACATGGTTAACATCAGAAGTGCTGTAGAGGTCTCACCCTCGACACTCGATAGTAACCCATCAGTGTCGAGCAACTAAGGGGAAAGTGATGTGCAGTGTCGGGGCCTGGTCTTCGATCCCGTTGATCGGGTCTTCGATGATGAAGCAGGGGCAACAAGGACAAGGTGGGGGTCACTGATGGATCACTAACCAACCTATACTAAGCAGTTTAGGATAAGCAGGTAAGGTAACAATAAGCAAGTTACAAAAGCAGGCTATGCATCAGAATAGGAGCAAACAATAACAATAGAAAAATCTAATGCAAGCATGAGAGAATGGAATGTGCGATATCGAGATGATCAAAGGGGGCTTGCTGGTTGCTCACGGCAAGGAGGGGTCGTCGGCGTTTAGTCGATCACAGGGGCAGCATCAGTCTCGGGGTCTACCGGAGAGAAGATGTGGAAGAAACAGTAAATATAAAGCAAACATAGCATCACAAAGCATAACTTGGCAATATGTTGTGCTGGGTGTGACCTAACGTATGGCTGCAAGATGTAGGTGAAGGGGAAATTCAACCGGGAATGTATTCCCGGTTCTGGACCTATGTCAAACAAATAACCGGAGGGCGAATGTTCCATGTTCAGATAGTTAGGGGCATGTGAGAGGTATGGGGAGGGTGTATTCAGATTCGTTGGATTTTTCTGAGCAACTTTCATATAGAAAACATTTTCATCCAAGCTACAGTTTATTTTCTATGATTTTCTAAAGTTTTAACAATATTCTGAATTTGTTTTAATTACTAAATTCATCAGAAAATGTATTATGACGTCATCTTTGGCGTCAACCACGCATCGGCGGTCAATGCAGACCAGATTAGTGGTCAATAGGGCCTGCGCAGGCCCATAAGCGATGACAGGCGTTGCCCGATCGAGATCTGACCGGGTCAGCGGACCAAGGGGCCGATGGCGGCGGCTGTGGGGAGGTCCACGTGGACAACCACGTCAGCGACGCCGGAAACGGCGCCGGAGTTGCTCTGATGGCCTCCTGCGGCGGCGAGCTCGCGGAGACGCCGGAAAACCTTCTGAGGCCTTTGTTTAGCGCGGTTCTTGCTGCGTTCGAACGGTTGCTCCACCCCGCATCGGTTGGTGGCGGCAGAACGAGCAGGGGAGGTCAGCAGGGCCGCCGGCGTTGAGTCGTGGCGGCTATATGCCTTGGATGTGTGACGGGGAAGGCGAAGCAGCATGCTACGAAGCGAAAGGAAAGGCTGGGGAGGATCCCTATTGTGCGGCGAGTCCAACGGGTTTGAGCCCGTGACCAAATGGCCACCAGAGCCTCGCCGGCGGCGAGCTCCACGGCGATGCATTCGGGCGCTCATCAGGGATGGCACTAGGAGGCACGAGAGGGAGCGTGCGCATGCACGTTGGGCTCCTGGGATCACCAGGAACTCGACTGTGGGCTTGCGCGAGTGTGACGGCGGCTGTGGCCACGGCGGCGAGGTACACAGCGGTGACCAGAGCTCGGGCATGATGACGAGCTAGCTACAGCGCGAGCTAGAGGAGCTAGAGGGCAGAGGAGGGAGGCAGCTCACCTAGCGGCACACACGGTGGCCTTTGGTGGTTTAGTAGCTGCATAGGCGGCGCCGGAGACGAAGAAGATCGACGACAGCCGGAGATGGGGACGAGGACGAACGACGGCTGCGGTGTCGTAGCGCTCCAGCTCGAGGTCGGGGAGGTTGCAGCGGAGCTCGACAGAGCTCGTGGACGTCCTGGCGAGGCGCAGGGTGGCCGGTGGCCGCGGCTATGGCGCAGCGATGGCGACGACGGCACTCGGTGAGGTGCGGTTGAGGTGGATCTGGAGCTAAGTGGGTGGGAGGCGGAGTGGACGAGGGGAATGAGCGGGCGAGTGGGGTGGCAAAGCAAGTGAAAGGGGAGCCCGAGGCGTCGAGGGGATCCTTATCCCCCTCGTCGACGGCGAGGTGGTTCGGCGGCGACGCGCGGGTGCACGCCCTCGGTCGGTTGAACAGGGGGAGGGGAGAGCGACCGGGGAGGAGTGTGCCGGCCTAGCTGGGCCAGTTGGCCCGGGTGGGTGAAGCCCAAGGGGAGGCCAAGGGCTCTAGCCCCCTTTTTCCCTTTTTGTTTTTTGTTTTAGCTTTAGATTTTCCTTTTTTAACAACTTTCTGTTATAGCTATTTTAGGCCATTTAGATACTTTGCAAAAAAGTTGGTTCACCACCAATATTACCAGAAGAATATTTTCCACATGATGAACATCTTAGTTTTCATGTTTGAGCATTTTGAATTTCATTCATAATTTGAAATTGATTTCAACTAGAAAATAAAAAGAGAGAGGAGAAAATGATGATCAAACACTTGTTTAGCAAAATGATTATCTTAACCCCAGGGGTTACTGTAGCACCATTACACCGGGGTGTTACAACTCTCCTCCTCTAAAAGAAATTCTCGTCCCGAGAATTAAGAGGTAGAAGGGAACAGGTCGGGGTATTCAGCCCGGAGGTTATCTTCGCGTTCCCAAGTGGCTTCATCTTTAGTATGATTCGACCATTGCACCTTGAGGAACTTGGTAACCTTCTGGCGGGTTCGATGTTCAGCTTCTTCAAGAATGCGGATTGGATGCTCTTTGTATGTGAGATCATCTTGAATTTCAATCAATTCCGGATCCACTTCACGTTCCGGATCCCTGAAGCATCGACGAAGTTGCGACACGTGGAAGACGTCATGAACATGAGAGAACTGAGGTGGCAACTCAAGTTGATAAGCCACCAGCCCATGACGGGCCAGAATGCGGAAAGGACCAATGTAGCGCGGAGCTAGCTTGCCCTTGACTCTGAACCGATGAGTGCCTCTCAAAGGAGTGACACACAAATAAGCTTATTCACCAGGTTGATAAGTTGAACCCCAGTGTTTCCGGTCATAGTTGCTCTTCTGGCGGGACTGGGCCGCCTTGAGATTATCCCGGACAATGCAAACCTGCTCTTCAGCTTGTTGAATAATGTCTGGACCAATGAGCGCACGTTCCCCAGTTTCTGACCAATTCAGAGGGCTTTGGCTCTTACGTCCATATAGCACTTTGAAGGGTGCCATCTTCAAGCTGGCTTGATAGCTGTTGTTATAAGAGAACTCCGCATAAGGGAGAGATTCTTCCCACTTCTTGCCAAAAGAAATAACACAAGCTCGAAGCATGTCTTCAAGAATTTGATTGACTCGCTCGACTTGGCCTTGGGATTAGGGGATGATAAGCGGTGCTCCGGATAATATGAGTTCCCATTGCCTCTTGGAAACTATCCCGAACTTTGAAGTGAATATCTTGCCGCGATGCGAATCGATCTCCTTGAATGCCGTGGAGTGACACAATTCGAGAGATATACAAGTTTGCTAATTGACTAGCGATGATAGTCTCCTTGGTAGCGAAAGTGAGCAACCTTGAGAATTGGTCGATTTACGACAAAGATAACATCGTTACCTTTACGAGACTTGGGAAGGCCAATGATTTAAGTCCATTTGGATCTTATCCACTTCCATTCGTGAATCGGAAGTGGTTGTAGAAATCGACCGATTTACGATGTTACGCTTTGTGCGATGACAAACGTCACATTCTTCAATATAATGAGCAATGTCTTGCTTCATCTTAGACCACCAGTACTTCTGACGGATGTCTAGATACATCTTGGTACTTCTCGGATGAATAGAGAGAGGGGTGTCATGCGCTTCTTTCATCACCTTCTTTGTCATAAGCTCGAACCGGGGTACTACAATACGATCTCTGAAGTATAAGGTCCCATCTTCAGCAAGCGAGATATCTCTGGATTTCTCTAAGGCAAGATCTTTTTTCATCAAATCAACGTGAGCATCTTTGGCTTGAGCAGACTTAATTGCTTTTAGAAGAGTTGGTTCCAGTACAAGGTTATTCAGAGAACCCTGTGGAACTAGTTGAAGGTTCAGCTTGCATAGCTCTTCATAAAGGCGGGGTTGAGCTTTGTAGACCATGTGATTATTGCAATAAGACTTGGGGCTCAAGGCATCAGCCATTACATTAGCCTTACCAGGGGTATAGGATATACCATAGTTGTAGTCAGAAATAGCTTCCATCCACCGCTGCTGACGGAGGTTCAAATCTGGCTGAGTGAACAAGTACTTCAGACTCTGATGATCGGTGAAGATCTCGCAACGATTACCAAGAAGGTACTATCGCCATAGCTTCAGTGCAAAGATAACCGCAGCAAGCTCGAGGTCATGAACTGGGTAGTTCTCTTCGTGAGGACGTACTTGACGGGAGGCATAAGCAATCACTCTGCGTTCTTGCATTAGGACGCAGCCTAATCCTTGACGTGAAGCGTCGCAATAGATGACGAAGTCCTTACGAGAATCAGGGGGAGCAAGCACTAGGGCAGAAGTCAGCTTGTCCTTGAGTGCCTGGAAACTTTCCTGGCATTTTTCAGTCCAATCAAACTTAACGCCTTTGTGCAACAGATTGGTCAGTGGCTTGGCAATCTTGGAGAAGTTCTCGACAAAGCGGCGACAATAGCTGGCTAGTCCGAGAAAGCTTCTGACTTGATTGGCGATCTTGGAGGGGTCGATCCAAGAATAGCTTTGAACACGCTCTGGTTAGCGGCAATACCATCCTTGGAGATGACATGACCAAGGTAGGTGACTTCGAGCAACCAGAATTCACACTTGGAATACTTGGCATAAAGTTGATGCTCTCGAAGCTTTTCCAGAACAAGTCGAAGATGTTCAGCATGTTCTTCTTTGTTCTTCGAATATACCAGGATATCATCCAGATAAACTACGACGAACTTGTCGAGGTAATCCATGAATATGTGGTTCATCAGACGGGAGAATGTGGCTGGAGCATTGGTCAAGCCAAAAGACATGATGGTGTACTCGTAAGAACCATAACGAGTGACGAATGTGGTCTTTGGAATATCCTCTTCACGAACACGGATCTGGTGGTAACCCAACCTCAAGTCGAGTTTAGAGAATATCGATGAACCAGCCAGTTGATCGTACACATCATTGATCCGAGGAAGGGGATATTTGTTCTGAATTGTAGCTTGGTTGATAGGACGATAGTCTTGGACCAAACGGTTCGTTCCGTCCTTCTTCTTGACGAAGAGAGAAGGTGCTCCCCAAGCAGAGGAACTTGGACGAATGAAACCCTTGCGAAGAGATTTGTCGATTTCCTCCTTAAGTTCAAGGAGCTCATGAGGCGGCATCTTGTAGGGTCATTTAGCGATAGGAACGGTGCCTGGTTTCAAGTCGATGACGAACTCGACAGCCTGGGCAGGGGGTATTCCTGGAAGTTCTTCTGGAAAGACATCTAGGAAGTCACGAACAACTGGAATCTTTTAAATTCCCTCAAGAGGTGCTGCGTTCAACGCATTCAAAGCATAAAGTCGTGCTTCAGTGTTTTGAACGATCTGAGCATGGTAGCTTACTATCTCATCGGAAGGATGTAGGAGATGAACGACTTTGGTGGCGCAAACGATAGAGGCAGTATGTGCTTTCAACCATTCCATTCCCAGAATGAGGTCAATATTGGAAGACTCCAGAATAATGGGAGAAACATGAAATTCCAACCCTTCAATTTCAACAGGGACGTCGCGACCAATCATGGTAGTTCGACACTGACCCGCAGGGGTGCGTACCACTATCAGAGTGTTCATGGGCTCGCGTCGAATGTCATGTGCGTATGCAAAATTTTCTGACATGAATGAATGTGATGCTCCTGAATCGAATAAAACAGAAGCTGGTACTGAATTAACAAGGAGAGTACCCATCATAGTAGTAGGCTGGTCTTGAGCTTCATTTAGATCAATGTTGTTAGCCTGCCCACAACCATAAGGTCGGGCATTGTTGTTGCGGGGTTGATTGTCACCACGACCAGCAGCAGGAAGAGCCAGTTGATTCTGATTCTGAGGACATTTCCTGGAGCGGTGACCTGGAAGGCCACACTTGAAGCATAGACCATCATTGGGATTGGGAGTAGGAGCTTGGGGTGGTACAACTCGAAGAGGCTGCCTCTCCGGTGGAGGAGGCAGACGAGGTGCAGCATAGGACTGTCTTGGTGCAGGTGCAGTTAGGCGGTACTTGCTGTGGGGGATCCATATCCGACGCTTCTGCGCTGATGGGCCCGAAGATGAGCCAGCGTCACGGCTATGCCTGAGGGATCCCTGGTGTTCCTGAAGACCAGTCTCAACCTGAATAGTCTTGTTCACCAAGGTGGCGAAGTCGGCAAAGTCATGAACGAGCAGTGCTAGCTTGATATCTGGGTGAAGTCCATCATGAAACTTTTCTTGCCTACGAGCATCTGTTGCAATGTCTTCTTCAGCATAACGTGACAAGTCCAGAAATTCCACCGATAAGCATCTGATCTTGTTTCCTTGGGTGAGGTTATGGAACTCTCGCTTCTTCCCGTCCATGGTTCCTCGAGGAATGAAGCGGGCACGAAAACAGCTTGGAAATCCGGCCAAGTGGTGATCGTTCGATGGGTAGGGTGCGCTGTGGCTGTCCCACCATTGAGCAATGGGGACCCTTGAGGAAGAAGGATCTGAAGGTGATATAGTGGCGAAGCAACACTAACAGACTCCATTTCATAAGTGATGTCGCGGAGCCAGTCATCAGCATCAAGGGGCTGAGTTGAGCTGCGGTAAATAGTTGGGTTGAGGCGCATGAAGTCTTGCAGAGTTACTGGGGTTGGCTGCTGGTTCATATTCGGACGAGGAAACTGAGCCATCATTCCTTCCATGAACTGGCGGTTCAGCTCAAACTATTGCATCATTCCAGCAAGGAATTCAGGCGGTGGTGGATCGTTGGCACCACGGCCACGACCAACAGGTCTAACCATCCCGCTAACATGTAACAGGGGTAGTTTAGTATCGAGCATTTGCAAAGATAAAGGATCATTCATGATGAAATAGGCAAAATGAAAGAGGTACGATGGATACCACTTAGTAGTCAACACGACAGTGTGTGCACTTTTCAAGATGCTATTCTAAGGAGTAACTATGGCTTATCCAACTTTGGGGTGAATGTGGTCACGGGATCCTAATGTTAGAGTTAGTAAATTCGTTTAACCCGAGTAGAAGAGAGTTCAGAGTCCCAGAGTATAGACGAGGAGTAAAAGATCCTAATACCACCCAATGGTGACGTGGGCCCGTAAGACACACGACCATGTTAGTAAAAGTTTTTCAGTGACTAGACTCAACTTCGGCCAAGGAGTTGGAAAGGGGGCTACCTACAAGCAGTCGGCTCTGATACCAACTTGTGACGCCCTCGATTCAATCATACACTAATCATACACGCAAATGTGTACGATCAAGATCAAGGACTCACAGGAAGATATCACAACACAACTCTAGACACAAAATTAAAATAATACAAGCTTTATATTACAAGCCAGGGGCCTCGAGGGCTCGAATACATAAGCTCGAATACACAAGAGTTAGTGGAAGCAACAATATCTGAGTACAACCATAAGTTAGACAAGTTTGCCTTAAGAAGGCTAGCACAAAAGCAACATCGATCGAAAGGGCAAGGCCTCCTGCCTGGGAGCCTCCTAACTACTCCTGGTCATCGGCGGTCTCCGCCACGTGGTAGTAGGCACCCTCGGGGTAGTAGCAGTCGTCAAAGGTGTCATCTGGCTCCTGGACTCCGTCATCTGGTTGCGTCATCCAAGAAGAATGGAAAAGGGGAAAAAGAGGGAGCAAAGCAACCGTGAGTACTCATCCAAAGTACTCGCAAGCAAGGATCTACACTACATATGCAACATTATCAAAGGAAGGCTGTATATATGGACCGGCTCTTGAAATGCGAGAATAGAGAGAAGGCCTAGTCCTATCGAAGACTAGCATCTTAAAACCACCATCTTGCAAAGAACAGGAGGGAATAGAGTAGCATAAAGTAAAGTAGTAGTAGTGTTATCAACCTCGACCAGAGATCCTTTCTCGACTCCCTGCGAGAAAGCAATCCCAGAGCCATACTATCCAATTGTCATCACAATCCAATTCTCATCACCATCCAATTCTCATCACAAGTATCCAGTTCTAGTTGTATCGACCGGGATACAACTCCAAGTGTCCGTTACCGTAGGACAGGCTATTGATAGATGTTTTCTTTCCTGCAGGGGTGCACCAACTTACCCACCATGCTCGATTAACTCCAGCTGGACACACTTTCTTGGGTCATGCCCGGCCTCGGCCAATTAATACGCCGCAACCCGACCTAGGCTTAATAGAGAGGTCAGCACGCCGGACTAAACCTATGCCCCCAGGGGTCATGGGCCATCTCCCGGAACTCACTCAGACGTTGCGTGGGCGGCGGTGGCGAACATAGCTACCTCCTTCAACAAGGCAGGTGCTTACGCAGTCCAACCCGGCGCGCGCCGCTCAGTCGCTGACATCTATTAAGCTTCGGCTGATGTATACGACGCAGAACGCCCATACTATGCCCACGTGATGGTTAGTCCTATCAGGCGAGAGGCCCCTCGGATCAAATATCCAAATTGTAGTGGATTAGGAACGCGCGGTGTCGGTGTCAAAACTGGCGGTTCTCGGGTAGGGGGTCCCGAACTGTGCGTCTAGGCGGATGGTAACAGGAGACAAGGGCACGATGTTTTTACCCAGGTTCGGGCCCTCTGGATGGAGGTAAAACCCTACTCCTGCTTGATTGATATTGATGATATGGGTAGTACAAGAGTGGAGCTACTACGAGATCAAGGAGGCTAAACCCTAGAAGCTAGCCTATGGTATGATTGTTGTAATGGTTGTTAGTCCTCACGGACTAAAACCTTCGGTTTATATAGACACGGAGAGGGCTAGGGTTACAGTCGGTTACAATGGTAGGAGATCTACATATCCGTATCGCCAAGCTTGCCTTCCACGCCAAGGAAAGTCCCATCCGGACACGGGACGAAGTCTTCAATCTTGTATCTCCATAGTCTTGGAGTCCGGCCGATGATGATAGTCCGGCTATCCGGACACCCCCTAGTCCAGGACTCCCTCAGTAGCCCCCGAACCAGGCTTCAATGACGACAAGTCCAGCGCATATATAGTCTTCGGCGTTGCAAGGCGAGTTCTCCTCCAAATTCCGTGTGCTTGCCGAATAGTGTCTGGCTCCCTTACTAATGTTGCGCTCCTTGGCTTCCACGCCCAATAATGGCCCTCTTCCACGCGTCGCACGAATGCGAAAAGCCAGGGTTTCTTTTATGTTTTACCCCCTAGCTGCCCAAATAATCTGCCTATAAGAGAGATAAGAATCCAGATCCAAATCACACCATCCTCCTTCTGCGAGTACTCGTCAGAGCGCTTCTGACCTAAAACCCATTCCATCATGGATCGTCGACGCGGATCCTCCTCTCGCGCTCCCAGCCCTCCGCCAGGAGATTGGAAGAGATGTTCAGTTCCGCATAACGAACTGGTGAAGCCTCAAGCGAAGGGATATCTTCCTCCGGCCTTTATGGTCCCGGTTCGAGCCGGGCTGGCCACCTACAAAGGTGGGAAGAAAGCAGAGGCCACCCCTAGCCCCTCTAAAGGGGAGCGGGTGTGTTTCGTCCCATATCTAATAAGGGGGCTTGGATTTCCCGTACATCCGTTCCTCCGCGGGCTTCTGGAGTTCTATGGACTCCAGCTCCATCACCTCACGCCCGCCTCTATTCTGAACATCGCGGGTTTCGCAGCTCTTTGCGAGCTATTCCTGGGCGTCGAGCCCCATTTTGCACTGTGGAAGAGGCTATTCTGCCTCGTACCCCGTTCTCACGAGGGGTTAATATATCGAGTGGGCGGTGCCGAAATATGGCGCATCACCGGGACCGGATATCCATCCGGAACCCCAAAGAAGGCGTTCAAAGACTGGCCTTCAGAATGGTTCTATATAGAAGACGCTCCACTGCCGGACCCAGTTCGGATCGGCCTTCCAGAGTTTAGTGGGGCTCCTCTGAAGAAACGCCTAAGTTGGCGCCCGCGGAGCCCTCAACAGAGGAAGACAAGGGCGTCCATTATTTGATGGGCCGGATAAGGTTGCTGGCCCATTCCGGATTGACCATGATTGGAGTCATGACCACGTGCATAATGTGGGGGGTGCAGCCACTGCAATACAGGGGCCACCCCATGTGGGATTTCAACGGGGAAAATGATGCCACCCGTCATGGCCGCAAAGGGCCGGAATCGGCCGAAGATCTGGTGAAGATTCTGTCCGGCCTGTACAAGGGGGAGAAGGAGGACTTCCTCCAGACGAGCCCATTGAATGGGTTCTCCATGAATAACCCTCGGCGCTGGGTAAGCGGACATTTTATTTGTCCAACCCATGCCTTCAAAGTTTAAGTACCTTACTTTGCGATTTCGACGCAGGAGCTGCGTCGGGATGTGGATGGCATACATAGTCCAGCTCCGCAACCCGAGGATCCAGGAAGATCCCTTGATCCGGCCTCCGAAGAGGATCCAGACATAAAGGTGGAGCTAATCGATGGGGTGTTCCACCAACTCAGCATGGACAATGCTCTAGTCGCCATTACGGCTGACTACCCCGGTTTGTTACCGGCTTCCTAGGTACTTATGACTGAAGTCCTGACACCATTATTTTATCCTTGCGCATTCCTGACCATTGTATACAACGGTGTCTTGCAGGAGGTGCCTTCAAAGCGAAAGCGAACCAGCGGGTGACCAACAAGGGTCAGTTCGACCCCGCAGGCGGAAGAGGGGTGCGGTGCGAATCGAAACGTCACCGCAACGGTATAACTTGCGACCGTTATTTTAGGAAAAGATTCCTAGGGGGTGTATTAATGCTCATGACTTTTTCAGGAGAAAGAGCGCTCGCCGGACTGTGACCGGCGAGGTTGCCACCCACGCCTCCGCCAGCCAGGCTCCAACACCTGGTCCGGAGGCGGAGGCGAGCGCAAGGCGCGAGCTGGACACTCCTCCAACGGAGGATGCCGACAGGCTGTCCGCCACCAAGTCCGAGGTGGAGAGCGCCATGAACCATAGGCGCCGTCGGACAGTTTTTCGTGACGCGTGTTTCTCCTCTGAGGCGTTGAACGCCTTTAACGCGGGAGACGCGCACCTCCGTGCTGCTCAAGATGGTTTGACCAGAGCCACGGAGCAGTATGTAAAAGACATACGGGTAAGGCATTATAATAGCGGTATATGCGGTGGCCCCGAGACTTAAAGTAGTTAAAATAACTGATTTAAGGATCTTTTAATGTCTTGAGGATCTTCTGAGAAGAATACCCAATTGTCCCAGGAGCTACAAGAGTGCAAGGCCCAACTTGAGGCCGCACTTGCTGCCGCAGAGGAGACGCAGAGACCCTCCGGTAACACATTATTTCAAAAAGATAAGCGGTGTGCGGCGTGCGTGTAAGTCTGACAATGATATTGCAGATGTTGCCGGACTGGATCCGGACAAGCAACACCTACTGCACCAGCTGAAGGCCGGCGAGAGGGTGCTTATGAAGGTATAGCAGGAGAGGAACAAACTCCAGGATGCCCACACCCAGCTTGGGGAAGAGCTGAAAGGTGTTCGGGCCGAGCTGTCTGGCTCCGTGAAGGAGAATCAGCGGCTTCGTCGCGGCATCTATGGTAAGTGCTTGAGCGAATTCTTTTGAAAATAAGAGTTCAGCGAGGAAGCCTATTGAAAGAAATATGTCTTGTAGGTGCGCTCATAGGTCGCCCTGCGGAGGAAATGCCCGTTTTGACTGGTGATCAACTTCCCGAGCTGGTGCAACTGCTCGAACGTGTTCGGCAGGCGATGAGTGGTGGCGTCCAGGCCCTATGGCCATCCGTCTCCCTACCCGAGGGCCTTGGAGAGCTTGCGGAGAAGCTTCAGGGAGCACGGCAGCGCTTCCGCTTATGGAAGATATCGGCCTGCCATCAAGGTGCCAGGGAGGCCTGGGCCATGGTGAAGACGCGGTCGGACCTATGGGGCCCGATGGGAAGGAGATCCCTGTGAGCTTAGTGTACGGCCAAGTAGAGTTGGCCGCTAACTATTCCCAACGGGACTGTAAATTAGACAGCCTGTTAGACAGGATTGAGGAGGAGTACAGTTAGTCAATTTGACGATGTATTTAAAATGACATGTAAAATGCCTTCTAGCCGGATTGTAGATCGTTTGTCTTTGCTGACCTTTCCGCTTTGACCTCGGGACCCTAGAGTCCGGAGTGTGTCCGAATACCTTCTCGGTTATGACAAAACCGGGGCATGCATGGAGACCAGGCGTAGGGGTCATTAGTGCTTTATCAGACAAGTGCCCAACTAGTTATGTTATATTACATGGTTAGTAAGAAACATCTTCCAGGGAGAATAGTTCCGTTAAGGGTTCGTTTCCCTGGGAGGCATCCCTAAAGTGCATGTCCGGACTGCGAAAGGAGCAGGAAAACATCTGGGGGCAGATAAATAAATAGGTAAAAAATCGTCTTTCAAGTCACCGACTGAATATTCCCTTAAGAACACTAGCTTTCGGCTTCACCCAGTCTGAGGTACACATCCGGCTGACCCGGCAGTAACAATCGTAGAGGTGCTCCTTTACCTCCTAGCGAACAATCGGGAGCGTGGGGATAAGCACAGAGCCAGCAACCCAGCTTGGCCAAAACTTAAGTCATATCGATGCATATAATGGTGAATAAAAGGTACATGTGGAAGTTTGACACATGTGTTGGGCATGAAGCCCGTATAAGTAAGCTTCTGGTAAAGAAGCCCCCAGGTATAATGAGTGCGGATAGCACATCAAGTGTGTGCGAACAATGCGCAAGTAGGCCTTTAAGGGCTTTTATGAAAGAGGTGAGAGAAAAAAGAGAAATGAAAAGACAGCAGAAGTGTAAAAATTTGGACGGAGGAAGGAGACGAACTCTTAGTCCGGCGCTAGGCGTAGAATCTTCGGAGGCGGGCTGCGTTCCATGGGTTCGGCTCGAGTCGGTTGTCCGATGCATTTCGCAGGCGGTATGCCCCGCCGGTCAGGACTTGATCGATAATGAAAGGGCCTTCCCATTTGGGTTTGAGCTTGTCCTTTTTCTTGTCCGGCAGGCGTAGAACTAGTTCGCCAACATTGTAAGTTTTAGCCCGTACTTCTCTGCTTTGATATCTTCGAGCCTGCTGCTGATAGAATGCGGAACGAGCTTTTGCCACGTCGCGTTCTTCCTCCAATGCGTCCAAGCTGTCCTGCCGATCCAGCTCGGCTTCTCTTTCTTCGTACATGCGCACTCGAGGTGAGTCATGAATGATGTCGCAGGGCAAAACTGCCTCTGCGCCGTATACCATGAAAAATGGTGTGAATCCGGTAGTACGGTTGGGTGTTGTCCGTAGCCCCCAGAGTACGGAGTCAAGCTCCTCTACCCAGTGCGTGTCAGATTCCGTAAGGGACCGCACTAGTCTGGGTTTGATGCCGCTCATTATTAGACCATTTGCTCGTTCCACTTGACCGTTGGTTTGAGGGTGATAGACTGAAGCATAATCGAGCTTAATGCCCATATTTTTGCACCATAATTTAACCTCGTCGGCCGTGAAGTTCATGCCGTTATCGGTAATGATGCTATGGGGGACGCCATAACGGTGTACTACCCCGGATATGAAGTCTATCACTGGTCCGAACTCTGCCGTTTTAACTGGCGTGGCCTCTATCCATTTGGTGAATTTGTCCACCATGACCAATAGGTACTTTTGCTTGTTGGTTCCCCCTTTAAGGGGTCCAACCATGTCAAGCCCCCAGACCACGGACGGCCAGGTGATGGGTATAGTTTTGAGGGCGGTGGGTGGCATATGGCTCTGATTAGCAAAGAGCTGACAACCGACGCATCTTTGGACTAAGTCCTGAGCATCTGCCCGGGCCGTCGGCCAATAAAATCCTGTACGGAATGCCATGCCTACAAGGGCCCGAGCTGCGGCGTGGTGTCCGCCTAGTCCGGCATGAATTTCAGCCAGAAGGTTTCACCCTTCCTCTTCGGAGATACACCTTTGAAGGACTCCGGTTGTGCTTTTCTTATAGAGTTCTCCCTCGTGGACCTTGTAGGCTTTAGATCGCCGAACTATGCAGCGGGCCTCATTTTCGTCTACGGGAAGTTCCTGCCTAAGTAGGTAGGCTAGGAATGGCTCTGTCCACGGGGCGATTACTGCCATTATTTCATAGGCTGAAGGTGTTATTTCATCGGCTGAGTCGCCGATTATGTCAGATTGTTCTGTGTTTGGGTGGTGTGGCTGCTTCCGGGTTGTTATTTCCGGACTCCTCTTCCCATAGTACGGATGGCTTAAAGAGCCGTTCCAGGAAGATGTTTGGAGGGACAGCGTCGCGTTTCATGCCGATGCGTGACAATACGTCGGCTGCTTGGTTATTATCCCGGGCTACGCGGTGGAATTCGAGTCCTTGAACCGGTGACATTTTAGGACAGCGTCACGATAGTCTGCCATTTTTGGATCCTTGGCGTCAAAGTCTCCATTTACTTGGGATATTGCAAGGTTTGAATCCCCGCGCACCTCTAGGCGTTGAATGCCCATGGAGATTGCCATCCGGAGGCCATGTAGGAGGGCCTCGTATTCGGCTGCATTGTTGGAGTCCGTGTACATTATCTGAAGTACGTATTGGACTGTGTCCCCGGTTGGGGACATCAATACGACGCCAGCCCCCAAGCCGGCCAACATTTTGGAGCCGTCGAAATGCACAATCCAATTGGAGTATGCGCCGTCCATTCAGCGACAAAGTCAGCCAAGACTTGCGACTTTATAGCTCACCGAGGTTTGTAAGTTATATCGAATGGTAAGAGCTCAATGGCCCATTTTGCAATTCTGCCCGTCGCGTCGCGGTTGTTTATAATGTCGTTGAGGGGCACTTCGGAGGCCACTGTTATCGAACACTCTTGAAAGTAGTGTCGGAGCTTCCGAGATGCCATGAACACCGCGTACGCTATCTTTTGATAGTGCGGGTAACGGGACTTGCAGGAGTTAAGGCGGTGGATCGTAGTACACTGGTTTTGAAGAGGGAATTTATGCCCTTCTGTTTCTCGTTCGACGACGAGTACCGCGCTTACAACTTGATGTGTTGCCGCGATGTATAACAACATTGGTTCGCCTAGGTTAGGCACAGCTAGGACCGGATTTGTTGCCAATATGGCTTTTATTTCTTCGAGTCCGGCAGTGGCAGCATCCGTCCACTCGAAGTGTTCGGTGCACCTGAGGAGGCGATAGAGGGGCAATGCCTTTTTCCCAAACGGGAGATAAAGCAGCTTAGAGCCGCCACGCATCCAGTCAATTTTTGTTTTTGTTTGAGGTGTTTTGGGATATCCAGCTGTGACAGAGCTCGGATCTTGGCTGGGTTTGCTTCAATTCCTCTACCGGATACAATGAAGCCGAGAGCTTTCGGTGATGCGCGAAAATGCATTTTCGGATTCACAATGTCATATGCTCGGAGGTTGTCGAATGTGAGCCTCAAATCGTCTACTAGAGTCTCGACGTGTTTGGTTTTGACGACTACATCGTCTATGTATGCCTCTACTGTTTTGCCGATCTGGGTAGCCAAACATGTCTGAATCATGCGCTGATATGTTGCGCCGGCGTTTTTGAGTCCGAAGGGCATCGTGGTAAAGCAGAATGATCCATATGGATTAATGAATGCCGTTGCGGCTTGGTCCGCCTCCGCCATCTTGATTTGATGGTAGCCGGAGTATGCGTCAAGGAAGCACAATGAATCGTGCCCTACAGTAGCATCGATAATTTGGTCGATGCGGGGAAGGGGGAAGGGATCCTTTGGGCAGGCCTTGTTGAGGTCTTTAAAATCGACACATAGGCGCCAGGATTTGTCCTTCTTTGGTACCATTACTAGGTTTGCTAGCCAGTCCGGATGTTTGATGTCTCGATGAATCCGGCTTCGATGTTTGGCTAGCTCTTCTCCCATTGCCTGTCTTTTGGGTTCAAAAATCGCCGAAGAGCCTGTTTGACTGGCTTGAATCCTTTTAGGATGTTTAGGCTGTGTTCTGCCAATCTGCGTGGGATTCCTGGCATATCTGAAGGGTGCCAGGCAAAGATGTCCCAATTTTCCCGAAGGAATTCTCGCAGTGCGGCATCTACATCAGGGTTCAACTGTGCCCCGATGGAGGCCGTCTTTGTTGGGTCGGTTGGATGGACCCGAAATTTGACTATTTCATCCACTGGTTTAAAGGAGGTGGACTTGGATCTCTTATCTAGTATCACATCGTCCCTATTCACCATAGAGCGCAGCGCAGTGAGTTCCTCCACCGCTAGGGCTTCGGATAGTGCCTCCAGGGCTAGTGCGGCTGTCTTGTTTTCGGCGCGAAGTGCTATGTCTGGATCACTAACGAGAGTTATTATTCCGCCGGGCCGAGGCATCTTAAGCTTCATGTACCCGTGATGGGGTATGGCTTGAAAAATTGTAAACGCCTCTCATCCTAATATAGCGTGATATCCGCTGTTGAACGGGGCCACTTGGAACGTGACCTCTTCGGACCTGTAATTGTCCGGCGAGCCGAACACCACATCAAGTGTGATTTTTCCTATGCAGCGCACTTCCCGGCTAGGGATTATTCCTCTAAAGGTTGTGCTGCTTCGCTCAATGCGGCTCCAGTCTATTTCCATTTTTTGAAGAGTTTCCTCGTAGATGAGGTTTAGTCCGCTGCCGCCATCCATGAGTACCTTGGTAAGACGAATGTCGTCCACTATTGGACTGAGGACCAATGCGGCTAGTGCTCGGGCTGTTCGGAATTTAGGTTCATCGCTGGCGTTGAAGGTGATGGCCGTGTCGCTCCATGGATTTGTTGTTGCTACTTGGTAGACTTCGGCGAGGCTGCGGGTTGTTCGTTTCCGCATACTATTTGATGCGAAAGTCTCGAAGACTGTTGACACCGTACTAGTACTGTTGGAGTGGCTCTCCGGGGCTAGAAGCTCTTCGCCACTTTTGGCCACCTGCTGCAGTATCCAACATGCTCGAAGGCTATGTGTTGGAGTGGCGCTACATCTTGTGAATTTCTGAGGTCCATGAGCCATCCCTCGATGACGGTTCCGTGCCCTTTATGGGGTTTTGCTTTTTGGTTTTGTACACGTGCACGAGTGTGATGCACCCTTTTGTTTTGGACTAGGGTTGTATTCGGGGCCGGATTGTCCCAAAACTTAGTTTCGGTTTTTCGGAAACTCTCCATCGCACAGTACTTTCGTACTATGGACGCCAGATCGGCGAAGCGTGTAATTTCGCGACGACTAACGGCGTTCAAGATTCCCTCGTCCATGCAATTATTGCAGAAAAATGAAATTGCGTTTTCCTCACGGCAGTCCTTTACCCTGTCCATAACCAGGAGGAATCTGGCCCAGTAATGATGTACTGTTTCAGTGGACTCTTGCCGGATTTGAGATAGATCGCATATGTCTGGGTGGGTGGGTGGAATTAAGTCCGGAACCCTACCCATCTCGAGGCTCAAAGGCCGAAAAGTTTCTGAATTTGGAAGCTTGGATTGCTGGACTTTATCCAACGAGTCCGGTCTGATGCCTGACTTTAGGTTCAGTGCTCGATCGAAGTCCGTCCCTCCGCGGGAATCCGTCATGGAGGGTTCGGGAGCCCGGACATGACTAGTTTTCAATACAGGAGAAGAGTCGCCGCGTTGTTCCTCTACCACGGCAACGTGGTGGGTAACCTGGGGAGAGTTAATCTCTCTCAGATCAGTTTTAAGCCCAATCTGATTGTAGTCGATGGCGACTCCCGAGCGGCGATCGATCCAAGAGCTCGTTCTGGACGAGAGCTCTATTGGATCCAGCTGCTCGGCGAATTCCGAGTTGGCGTGAAGATTGCTTTTGATGACCCGAGAGGTCATCGTCGAAGCGGTGGCCGAACAGGCGGTCATAAGAAAACCACGCAGCCGGATAGTTTGGCCGGCGGCCAAGGCTCCTTTGGCGAAGATACCATCTTTAAAGATGGGAAGAGGCATCCTTCCTATCAGTGACGGCACAGAGGAACTCTCAATGAAAGCACCAATGTCGGTGTCAAAACCGGCGGATCTCAGATGGTAACAGGAGACAAGGGACACGATGTTTTTACCCAGGTTCGGGCCCTCTCGATGGAGGTAAAACCCTACTCCTACTTGATTGATATTGATGATATGGGTAGTACAAGAGTGGATCTACCACGAGATCAAGGAGGCTAAACCCTAGAAGCTAGCCTATGGTATGATTGTTGTAATGGTTGTTCGTCCTACGGACTAAAACCCTCCGGTTTATATAGACACCGGAGAGGGCTAGGGTTACACAGAGTCGGTTACAATGGTAGGAGATCTACATATCCGTATCGCCAAGCTTGCCTTCCACGCCAAGGAAAGTCCCGTCAGGACACGGGACGAAGTCTTCAATCTTGTATCTCCATAGTCTTGGAGTCTGGCCGATGATGATAGTCCGGCTATCTGGACACCCCCTAGTCCAGGACTCCCTCACGCGGTAACAAGCAAAGACTCACGAAAGATGTGACCCCGTTGCCTCGTCTCGAGGACTTGCGGCAAGGGCTAGGAATGCCCGGCCACGCCTCGTAATTATCTCGCGAGCACCCTCTAGGTCAACCCGTCTCCACATCACTCGCGGGTACCCCTCAGGGTCGACCCGCCTTTCCAAGTAACAGTGGTAAATTCCAAGTATTCGTGTGTCCGAACACCAAGGGGAAAACCCAAGGAATCACCCCCGGTGGGTTCCACTCGATGTAATCACAAGGTGAATGTAAGAGGAATCACCCCCGAGGTTCACACTAGAGGGGTTGCACGACAGAGTCGTATCGGAAGTGGTTAAGGCGGAATCACCCTCGATGACCATGACCGAATAGCTACACTCTGAGGTTAACATCGGAAGTCTTTGTAGAGGTCTCACCCTCGGCACTCGATAGTAACCCAGCAGCGTCGAGCAACTAAGGGGAAAGTGATGTGCAGTGTCGGGGACTGGTCTTCGATCCTGTTGATCGGGTCTTCGATGATGAAGCAGGGGCAACAAGGACAAGGTGGGGGTCACTGATGGATCACTAACCAACCTATACTAAGCAGTTTAGGATAAGCAGGTAAGGTAACAATAAGCAAGTTACAAAAGCAGGCTATGCATCAGAATAGGAGCAAACAATAACAATAGGAAAATCTAATGCAAGCATGAGAGAATGGAATGGGCGATATCGATATGATCAAAGGGGGGGTTGCCTGGTTGCTCTGGCAAGGAGGGGTCATCGTTGACGTAGTCGATCATAGGGGCAGCATTAGTCTCGGGGTCTACCGGAGAGAAGAGGGGGAAGAAACAGTAAATATAAAGCAAACATAGCATCACAAAGCATAACTTAGCAATATGTTGTGCCGGGTGTGACCTAACGTATGGCTGCAAGATGTTGGTGAAAGGGGAATTCAACCGGGAATGTATTCCTGGTTTCGGACCTGTGTCAAACAAATAACCGGAGGGGAAATGTTCCATGTTCAGATAGTTAGGGGCATGTGACAGGTATGAGGAGGGCGTACTCGGATTCGTTGGATTTTTCTGAGCAACTTTCATATAGAAAACATTTTCATCGAGCTACGGTTTATTTTCTATGATTTTCTAAAGTTTTAACAATATTCTGAATTTGTTTTAATTACTAAATTCATCAGAAAAATGTATTATGACGTCATCTTTGGCGTCGGCCCCGTCGGCGGTCAATGAACCGAGTTGATGGTCAATGGGGCCTGCGGGCCCACAACAGCGATGACGGGCGTTGCCCAGTCGGCATCTGACTGGTTCAACGGGACCAAGGGGGCCCAGTGGCAGCGACTGTGGCGAGGTCCACATGGACAGCCATGTCAGCGACGCCGGAAACGGCGCCGGAGTTGCTCCGATGGCCTCCTGCGGCGCCGAGCTCGCCGGAGACGCTCGGAAAACCGCTACGGGGCACTGTTTAGCGCGGTTCTTGCTGCGTTCGAACGGTTGCTCCACCCCGCATCGGTTGGTGGCAGCAGAACGAGTAGGGGAGGTCAGCAGGGCTGTCGGCGTTGAGTCGTGGCGGCTATATGGCTCGGATGTGTGACGGGGAAGGCGAAGCAGCGTGCTACGAAGCGAAAGAAAAGGCTGGGGAGGATCCCCATTGTGCGGCGAGTCCAACGGTCTTGAGCCCGTGACCAAATGGCCACCGGAGCCTCGCCAACGGCAAGCTCCGTGGCGATGCATTTGGGCGCTCATCAGGGATGGCGCTAGGAGGCACGGGAGGGAGCGTGCGCGTGCGCATTGGGCCCCTGGGATCACCAGGAACTCGACCGTGGGCTTGCGCGAGTCTGACGGCGGCCGTGGCCACGGCGGTGAGGTACATAGCGGCGACCAGAGCTCGGGCATGACGACGAGCTAGCTACAGCGCGAGCTAGAGGAGCTAGAGGCAGAGGAGGGAGGCAGCTCACCTTGCGCCACGCGCGGTGGCCGTTGGTGGTTTAGTAGCTGCAGAGGCGGCGCCGGAGACGAATAAGATCGACGGCAGCCGGAGATGGGGACGAGGACGAACGACGGCTGCGGTGTCGTAGCGCTCCAGCTCGAGGTTGGGGAGGTTGCAGCGGAGCTCGACAGAGCTCGTGGACATCCTGGTGAGGCGCGGGGTGGCCGGTGGCCGGTGGCCGCGGCTATGGCGCAGCCATGGCGACGACGGCACTCGGTGAGGCGCGGTTGAGGTGGATCTGGAGGTAAGTGGGGGGAGGCGGAGTGGACGAGGGGAATGAGCGGGCGAGTGGGGTGGTAGAGCAAGTGGAAGGGGAGCCCGAGACGTCGAGGGGATCCTTATCCCCCTCGTCGACGGCGATGTGGTTCGGCGGCGATGCGTGGGCGCGCGCCCTCGGTCGGTTGGACAGGGGGAGGGGAGAGCGACCGCGGAGGAGTGGGCCGGCCTAGCTGGGCCAGTTGGCCCGGGTGGGCTGTAGCCCAAGGGGAGGCCAGGGGCTCTATCCCCCCTTTTTCCCTTTTTGTTTTTTTGTTTTAGCTTTAGCTTTTCCTTTTTTTAACAACTTTCTGTTATAGCTATTTTAGGCGATTTAGATACTTTGCAAAAAAGTTGGTTCACCACCAATATTACCAGAAGAATATTTTCCACATGATGAACATTTTAGTTTTCATGTTTGAGCATTTTGAATTTCATTCATAATTTGAAATTGAATTCAACTGGAAAATAAAAAGAGAGAGGAGAAAATGATGATCAAACACTTGTTTAGCAAAATGATTATCTTAACCCCAGGGGTTACTGTAGCACCATTACACCGGGGTGTTACATAGGCCCTTCACAGAGGGAAGCAGGGATTTGTAGAGGTGCCAGAGCTCGATTTTAAAATAGAGAATGAATAACATTTTGAGCGGCATACTTTCGCTGTCAACGCAACAACTATGAGATGGCTGTATCTTCCATACTACATGCATTATAGGCAGTTCCCAAACAGAATGGTAAAGGTTTATACTCCCCCAACCACCAACAAGCATCAATCCATGGCTTGCTCGAAACAACGAGTGCCTCCAACATACAACAGCCTTGGGGGAGTTTTGTTTAATTATTTTGATTTGTTTTGATCTTTTTGGATCATGGGACTGGGCATCCCGGTTACCGGCCCTTTCTCGTGAATGAGGAGCGGAGTCCACTCCTCTTGAGAATAACCCACCTAGCATGGAAGATATAGGCAGCCCTAGTTGAAACATGAGTTGCTCGAGCATACAAAACAGAATTTTATTTGAAGGTTTGGAGTTTGGCACATACAAATTTACTTGGAACGGCATGTAAATACCGCATATAGGAAGGTATAGTGGACTCATATGGAACAACTTTGGGGTTTAAGGAGTTTGGATGCACAAGCAGTATTCCCGCTTAGTACAGGTGAATGCTAGCAAAAGATTGGGAAGCAACCAACTGAGAGAGCGACAATAGTCGTAAACATGCATTAAAATTAATTCACACCGAGTACAAGCATGAGTAGGATATAATCTACCATGAACATAAATATCATGAAGGCTATGTTGATTTGATTCAACTACATGCATGAACATGTGCCAAGTCGAGTCACTCAATTCATTCAAAGGAGGATACCATCCCATTATACCACATCATAATCATTCTAATAGCATGTTGGCACGCAAGGTAAACCATTATAACTCATAGCTAATCAAGCATGGCACAAGCAACTATAATCTCTAAATGTCATTGCAAATATGTTTACTTCATAATAGCTGACTCAGGAACGACGAACTCATCATATTTACAAAAACAAGAGAGGTCGAGTTCATACCAGCTTTTCTCATCCCAATAAGTCCATCATATATCGTCATTATTGCCTTTCACTTGCACGACCGAACGATGTGTATAATAATAAGAGTGCACGTGCATTGGACTAAGCTGGAATCTGCAAGCATTCAACTCAAGAGAGAAGACAAGTAATATGGGCTCTAAATTAAATAAACAATCATGCATATAAGAGCCACTAAACATTTTCAATATGGTCTTCTCGACCCCCAAAAGAAAGAAAAGAAAATAAAACTATTTACACGGGAAAGCTCCCAACAAGCAAAAGAAGAACGAGAAATCTTTTTGGGTTTTCATTTTAATTTCTACTACAAGCATGGAAATTAAACTAACTAATTTTTTTGTTTTTTCTTAAAGTTTATCAAACACACAAGAAGAAAACTAGAAAAAGAAATTTAAACTAACATGGATAATACAATGAGAGAGTATGAGCACCGACGACTGGTGTGTGAACATGAATGTAAAGTCGGTGAGAAATACATACTCCCCCAAGCTTACACTTTTGGCCTAAGTTGGTCTAATACCAAGGACCGCCGCTACTCTCCCCGGTGTAGTGGGAGGTGTAATCAGGATACCACTGGCTGGTCATCTCCGGATCCCACTGGACAGATGATGCACGATAAGGGTCAAGCTCAGGTTCCGGCTCAAGTTCAGGTTCTGGAGTAAAAGCTTGGGCTAGATGGTTGTTCACCGCTTCTGGCGTGACAAGACGATTTTCTGCAAGCAAATCAAACAACAGAGGCGCAGGCAGAATAATAAACTCAAAGTGTTTCTTATTGAATCTAAGTCTGTACAAGAGCATCTTCTCTTCGTTGTCAACAATAAACTTGTGTGCTACCATGCTCTTGTAATCTAAAATGTGAGGAGGTAATTTTGTCTCATCCTCCTCATAGTGCCTAATTGGTATCTGAAAATGTTCAGCAAGACGTGCAGCATAGATACCTCCAAATATGGGGCCTTTTGTACGATTCAGGGCTAGCCGTTTAGCAACGACGGCACCCATATTAAAAGTGTTGTCTCCCAGCAAAGCATGTTGAAGAATAATAATATTTAGAACGCTCAAATTTTCACTATTTCCACGACCAATCAAGCATCTACTAGCAAATATGGCAAAGTAGCGTAAAACAGGAAAGTGTATGCTAGAGACTTTTGCCTTAGAGCCCTTCTTTGGCTCTTCTACAGCAATAGTTTTAACGAAGCCATCCACATCTTCATGATGGGGTTCCTCTAATTCTCCCTCATAAGGTATCCTACATACCGCGCAAAAATGACGTAATGACATTTCTTTGAATTCATCATATAAATGAAATTATACTACAGGCGGTGACTTCTTAGGATAATAATAAAAGTTTTGCACGAAAGTATTGGTAAGTAAGAGATACTGATCGATTCGGTCGTTCATGAAACCGGTGAGGCCTGCAGTCCCGATTAAAGCATAAAAGTCTTCATGAATTCTGGCTTCTTTCAAGAAATCCTCACACTGCCATTCACATGACCGTACTTCCGCTAAGCGAGGAAGATTATACTTGGGTTTTTCCTTCTCTTTGTCTTGTTTTCCTTAGAGCTTTGGCTAGAAGAGCCTTTAAAGAAACTCCTTAACATTTTCTGAAAATTTCTGAAATTTTAGTAACTTCAAAATAAAAGTGAATAAAACTAAACAAGATTGATAGCAACTACTCCTACAAGTGCCTAGAGCCTATATCATGCATTGGAATTGCTTGGGACCTCAAAAATTTAACATGCAAGCTCAAGAACATGGTCACCTATATAGAAATTTTTTGCAATGAATAAAGCACTAGAACAAAAACTAATTGGACAAATGGAGGAGTCACATACCAAGCAACAATCTCCCAAAGCAGCTTTGCGAATGGAGCTTTGAGCTAAGAAATCAAAAATCGCAGCAAAACGAGCTAGAACTCGGGCTTGAGCTGGATGGGGATTTTTTTGGGTAGAAGATGAAGTGTGTGGGTGCTGGCATAAGTGGAGGGGGCCACCAGGGGCCCACGAGACAGGGGGAGCGCCCTATAGGGGGAGGGCACCCTCCACTCTCGTGGCCTGGTGCTTGCCCCTCATGCAGTGTTTTCAGTGCCTAAAATCCTCAAATATTCCAGAAAAAAACATACTAAATTGGCAGGGCATTTGCAGCACTTTTATTTTCAGACTATTTTTTAATGCACGGATAATTCAGAAAACAGACAGATAATACTATTTTTGCTTTATTTATTTAAATAACAGAAAGTAAAAAGAGGGTACAGAAGGTTGTGCCTTCTAGTTTCATCCATCTCGTGATCATCAAAATGAATCTACTAACAAGGTTGATCAAGCCTTGTTAACAAACTCATTCCGAATAACACGAAACCAAAGAAATTTCGAATAACACTAAGTTACCTCAACGGGGATATGAAAGTCCCCAACAATAAGAATATCATACTTTTTCTTGACAGTAGGGAGAGGAAATTCAAAACCTCCAAAAATGATAGTTGGAACTTTTTCAATAGAATTGATGCTATGAACTTGAGATTGTTTCATCGGAAAGTGTACCGTGTGCTCATTACCATTAACATGAAAAGTGAAATTGCCTTTGTTGCAATCAACAACAGCCCCTGCAGTATTAAGAAAAGGTCTACCAAGTATAATAGACATACTATCGTCCTCGGGAATATCAAGAATAACAAAGTCCGTTAAGATAGTTACATTTGCAACCACAACAGGCACATCCTCACAAATACCGATAGGTATAGCAATTGATTTATCAGCCATCTGCAAAGATATTTCAGTAGGTGTCAACTTATTCAATTCAAGTCTACGATATAAAGAGAGAGGCAGAACACTAACACCGGCTCCAAGATCACATAAAGCAGTTCTACCATAGTTTCTTTTAATAGAGCATGGTATAGTTGGTACACCCGGATATCCAAGTTTCTTTGGTATTCCACCCTTAAAAGTGTAATTAGCAAGCATGGTGGAAATTTCAGCTTCCGGTATCTTTCTTTTATTTGTGATGATATCCTTCATATACTTAGCATAAGGATTTACTTTGAGCATATCAGTTAAGCGCATACGTAAGAAAATAGGTCTAATCATTTCAGCAAAGCGCTCAAAATCCTCATCATCCTTTGACTTGGATGGTTTAGGAGGAAAGGGCATGGGTTTCTAAACCCATGGTTCTCTTTCTTTACCGTGCTTCCTAGCAACAAAATCTCTCTTATCATAACGTTGATTCTTCGATTGTGGGTTATCAAGATCAACAGCAGGTTCAATCTCTACATCATTGTCTTTGCTAGGTTGAGCATCAACATGAACATTATCATTAATATTATCACTAGGTTCATGTTCATCACCTGATTGTGTTTCAGCATCAGAAATAGAAATATCATTGGGATTCTCAGGTGTGTCTACAGTAGGTTCATTAGAAGCATGCAAAGTCCTATTGTCGGTGTCAAAACCGGCGGATCTCGGGTAGGGGGTCCCGAACTGTGCGTCTAGGCGGATGGTAACAGGAGACAAGGGACACAATGTTTTACCCAGGTTCGGGCCCTCTTGATGGAGGTAAAACCCTACGTCCTGCTTGATTAATATTGATGAGGTGTATTACAAGAGTGGATCTACCACGAGATCAAGGAGGCTAAACCCTAGAAGCTAGCCTATGGTATGATTGTTGTAATGGAGGTTATGTCCTACGGACTAAAGCCCCCCGGTTTATATAGACACCTGAGAGGGCTAGGGTTACACAGAGTCGGTTACAATGGTAGGAGATCTACATATCCGTATCACCAAGCTTGCCTTCCACGCCAAGGAAAGTCCCATCCAGACACGGGACGGAGTCTTCAATCTTGTATCTTCGTAGTCTTGGAGTCCGGCGGACGATGATAGTCCGGCTGTCCGGACACCCCCTAGTCCAGGACTCCCTCAGTAGCCCCCGAACCAGGCTTCAATGACGATAAGTCCAATGCGTATATAGTCTTCGGTGGTGCAAGGCGGGTTCTCCTTTAAGTTCCATGTACCTGCCGAACAGTGTCTGGCTTCCTCATCTATGTTGTGCTTCTTGGCTTCCACGCCCAATAATGGCCTTCTTCCATGCGTCGCACGAATGCGAAAAGCCAGGGTATCTTTAATGTTTTACCCCCTAGCTGCACAAATAACCTGCCTATAAGAGAGGCAAGAATCCAGATCCAAATCACACCATCTTCCTTCCGCGAGTACTCATCGGAGCACCTCTGACCAAAAATCCATTCCATCATGGACCGTCGTACGGCTCCTCTTCTCGCGCCAGCCCTCTGCCAGAGATTGGAGGAGATGTTCCGTCCCACACAACGAGCTGGTGGCGCTTCAAGCAAGGATATCTCCTTGGCCTTCATGGTCCCGGTTCGAGCGGGTTGGCCACCTACCAAGGTGGGAAGCAAGCGGAGGCTACCCCAAGTCCCAACAAAGGGGAGCGGGTATGCTTCGTCCCCTATCTGATAAGGGGACTCGGATTTCCTATACATCCGTTCCTCCGCAGGCTCCTGGAGTTCTACGGACTCCAGCTCCATCACCTTACGCCCGCCTCGATCCTGCATATCACGGGTTACGTAGCTCTTTGCGAGCTATTTCTGGGCATCGAGCCCCATTTTGCACTATGGAAGAGGTTGTTCTGCCTCGTACCCCGTTCTTACGAGGGGTCCATATACCAAGTGGTCGGTGCCGAAGTATGGCGCATTACCGGACCGGATATCCATCCGGAACCCCTAAGAAGGCATCCGAAGACTGGCCTTCGGAATGGTTTTACATAGAAGACGCTCCGCTGTCGGACCCTGTTCGGATCGGCCTCCCGGAGTTCAGTTCTGTTCCTCTGAAGAAACGCCTTAGTTGGCGTCCGCGGAGCCCCCAGCTGGAGGAAGACAAGAGCGTCCATTATCTGATGGGCCGGATAAGGTTACTGGACCATTCTGGGTTGACCATGATTGGAGTCATGGAAACATGCATTACGCGGGGGGTGCAGCCACTGCAATACAGGGGCCACCCTATGTGGGATTTCAACGGGGAAGACGACGCCACCCGTCATGGCCGCAAAGGACCGGATTCGGCCGAGGATCTGGTGACGATCCTGTCCGGCCTGTACAAGGGGGAGAAGGAGGACTTTCTCCAGACGAACCCGTTGAATGGGTTCTCCATGATTAACCCTCGGCGTTGGGTAAGCGAACACTTTAAGGGCCCGACCCATGCTTTCAAAGTTTAAGCTTCTTATATTACGTCTTCGGCGCAGGAACTGCGTCGGATTGTGGAGGACATGATAAGTCGAGCTCCGCAACCCGAGGATTCGGAGAGATCCCAGGATCCGGCCTCCGAAGAGGATCCGGACATTCAGGTGGAGCTAATCGACGGGGTGTTCCACCAGCTCAGCATGGATAATGCTTTAGTCGCCATTACGGCTGACTACCCCGGACTATATCCGGCTTCCCAGGTGATTGTGACGGAAATCCTGACACCATTATCTCTTCCTTGCTCATTTCTGACCTTCGCATACGATGGTGTTTTGCAGGAAGCGCCTTCAAGGCGGGAAGCCGAGCCCGCGGCGGCTGACGAACAAAGACCAGTCTGGACCAGCAGGCGGAAGAGGAGCGCGGCGCGGACTGAGACGTCGCCGCAAAGGTATAGCTCGTAGTTATTTATTCGGAGCAACGTTCCTAGGAAGCGTTTGAGTGCTCATGATCTTTTTAGGAGAAAAAGCGCCCGCGGATCATGGGCGTGGAAGTTGCTAATCCAACCTCTACCAGCCAGGCTCCAAACCTAATCTGGAGGGGAGGCGCAAAGGCGGGGCGGACACTCCTCCAATGGAGGATGCCGACAGACTGTCCGCCACCAAGTCTGAGGTGGAGAGCACCATGAACCATAGGCGCCGCCGGACAGTATTTCGTGACGCGTGCTTCTCCCCTGAGGCGCTGAATGCCTTTAACGCGGGGGAGGCGCACCTCCGTGCTGCTCAAGATGGTTTTACCAGAGCCACGGAGCAGTATGTAAAAGACATACGGGTAAGAGAATTTAGCAGTTATATATGCCAGTAGCCCCCGAGACTTAAAGTAGTTATGTTAACTGATTTAAGGATCATTTGAAACGCAGGATCTTACCGAAAAATACCCAACTGTCTCAGGAGCTGCAAGAGTGCAAGGCCCAACTTGAGGCCGCACTTGCTGCCGCAGGAGGAAACACAGAGACCCCTCATGGTAACACATTATTTGAAGAAATATAAGCGCTGTGCGGCATGCGCGCAAGTCTAATAATGACATTGCAGGTGCTGCCGGACAAGATCCGGACAGTAAGAGAACTCATGCGCCCACCAAGGTCAAGCGAGAGGGTGCTGAATAGAGTGCAGCAAGAAAGGAACAGGCTCCAAGATGCCCATGCCCAGCTTGGAGAAGAGCTGAAAGGCGTTCGGGCGAGCTGTCCGGCTCCGTTAAGGAGAATCAGCGGCTTCGTCGCGGCATTTATAGTAAGTGCTTGAGCGAACTCCTTTGAAAAGAAGAGTTCGGCGAGGAAGTCAATTGACAAGATATGTCTGTAGGTATACTCACAGGTCGTCCTGCGGAGGAGATGCCCGTATCGACGGGTGATCAACTTCCCGAGCTGTTGCAGCTGCTCGAACGAGTTCGGCAGGCAATGAACGAGTTTGGTATCACGCCCAAGATGCGACCCTATCCTAAAGGAACTTGAAGGTCCCACCAAGGATAGAAGCGCATCTTGAAGACGCTTTTGCAAGGTGGATATCATTACATCAACATTACATAATAGATGGGGATACATACAAAAGGCACACAATGCCACACGAATACAACATCATCTTACAAGAGATCAACATCCGACTACGGATGAAACACAAACAGAAACTCAAACGACATCCACCCTGCTAGCCCAGGCTGCCGACCTGGAACCTATCCCCTGATCGAAGAAGAAGCAGAAGAAGAACTCAACGCAAGCAAGCATCGCTCTCGCGTCATGATCATCGCATAACCTGTACCTGCAACTGTTGTTGTAGTAATCTGTGAGCCGCGAAGACTCAACAATCCCATTACCATGGGTATCAAGACTAGGAAAGTTTAATGGGTAAGGAAGGGGTAAAGTGGTGAGGTTGCAGCAGCGACTAAGCAAGATATGGTGGCTAACATATGCAAATGAGAGCGAGAAGAGAAGCAAAGGAACGATCGTCAACTAGCAATGATCAAGAAGTGATCCTGAACTCCTACTTACGTCAATCATAACACAGAAACCGTGTTCACTTCCCGGACTCCGCCGAGAAGAGACCATCACGGCTACACACGCGGTTGTTGCGTTTTAATTCGGATCAGGTGTCAAGTTATCTACAACCGGACATTAACAAATTCCCATCTGCCACATAACTGCGGGCACGGCTCTCGAAAGTTTATGCCCGGCAGGGGTGTCCCAACTTAGCCCATGATAAGGTCTCGCGATCAATGGAGGATATTCCTTCTCCCAGGAAGACCCGATCAGTCTCGGAATCCCGGTTTACAAGACATTTCGACAATGGTAAAACAAGACCAGCAAAGCCACCCGATGCGCCGACATCCCGATAGGAGCTGCACATATCTCGTTCTCAGGGCAACACCGGATAAGTCAAGCTACGAGTAAAACCAGACTTCAAGTTTCCCCGAGGTGGCCCCGCAGGCTGCTTAGTTCGGACCAACACTTAGACAAGCACTGGCCCGGGGGGGGGGCTATAATAAAGATGACCCTTGGGTTAATTACTCCCAAGAGAAAAGTAGGTGGTGGTGAGGCAAATGGTAAAACCAAGGTTGGGCCTTGCTGGAGGAGTTTTATTCAAAGCAAACTGTCAGGGGGGTCCCATAAATCACCCGACCGCGTTAGGAACGCAAAATCCGGGAACATAACACCGGTATGACGGAAACTAGGGCGGCAAGAGTGGAACAAAACACCAGGCATAAAGCCGAGCCTTCCACCCTTTACCAAATATATAGATGCATTAATTAAATAAGAGATATTGTGATATCCCAACATAACCCTGTCCACCATGGAGCAATCTTCAACTTCACCTGCAACTAGCAACGCTGTAAGAGGGGATGAGCAAAGCGGTAACATAGCCAAACAACGGTTTGCTAGGAAGGGTGTCAAAGGTTAGAGGTTCATGGAAAATTGGGAGGCTTGAAGAGCAAATGATAGGTAACGCAGCATAGCGATAGATCGAAGCAACTAGCATAGCAATGATAGTAGTGAGATCCAGGGTAGCGTTCATCTTGCCTGAAATCCCGCAAGGAAGAAGAACGAGTCCATGAAGAAGATGAAGCCACGAAGACGATCCACACGTAGACGAACGCATCCTCACGATCGCAACAAAACGGGAACTATTGAGAAGAAGCACACAACATGGTAAACACACCACACATGACAAGACATGATGCATGACAAAGCTACATGAAGCTACTCATGGCAAGAGATGATGCAAACAAGAACAACACATCAAGGCAAGTTTAACTGAGGCCGGAAACAACATATAACAATTCCGATAAGTCCTCATATGCAAATTTCGAAATTGGTCCAGATCTGAACAAACCTTATGTTCAAGTTGTTAAACAGCAAGTTAAAGAGCACCAAGAGGATCTACACGAAATTCTAGTCAAGTTACATATAAAGTTCATTAGATTCGGAGCTACGGCCTAGAAGATATGAGCAAAACAAGTTAAACATGGCATTGATGCAAAATGCACTCAAACATCAAGAAAACACACCAAAACAAGGATGCAACATGATAATATGAAACTACATGCAATTCTAAGCAAGTTTCATATGGAGCACACTCAAAACGGAGCAATGGTTCAACACACACTCTATACAAGTCATAGCAACAATCTGTCCATAACAGCAACTAGGCATCTTGCAAGCATCAAAACAACATGCTACAGCATCCCAACGAAATAACAAAAGGCATGGGCATGAAGTACAGGTAAAGCACAACAAAACATGAACACTGAGCTATCTCCAGAAATCACTAGAACATGCTCCAAAACACATGGTAAGATTGCAAATAATAACAGTTTCAGACTTTGCAGAAATAACATCAGGTTGCAATGTTTAGAGCTATCAAACAACATGTTACAGGAACTTAAAATGGCAAACAAAGACATGGCATGATACTACTAAATGCGTAGAACAAGAGCCCCTTACTGACCATGAGCCAAAAGGGCACAGAAAATATAATGGCGCCGATGTAAACATGGCAAGTTATATTACAGATTCATACATGGCAGGAACAACAATAAGTAGGCATGTTTGTGAGCTTGAAACACTCACCACAGAGCAATACATGGCATGGCAAGGCAACCAACAGTAAGA